>JAKSZP010002683.1:0-257583 GCA_022478985.1 Massospora cicadina
CGCGCAGCTCCAGTGGTGGGGGGCAGTACCCTGGGTATCATCCCGCAAAGTTGCCTGCACTGGGTGCCCTAACGGGCACACAAAAACTTGAATACACCCTATCCTATATTAGGTCTTGGCAATTAAGATTATTACTTTACCACACAGTCTAAGAGAAGTTAAAATATTCCTTTAGATGATGGTCATCAGGGTAAATTCATACCTTGATTTTCTGATTTGTTGCAAATTTTTGTGTACCTTTTATAAAAATGAGTCCTTTTAAATGGAATTCTGAACAAAATCAAACCATTAATTTACTTTAAACAGCCCTGACTACAAAATCTATCCTCACCCACCCGCTATTTAATCATCACTTCCTTTTTTCACTGATGCCAGCGACATATAAGTGGGTGAAATTTTAGACTATCATAACAATTAGCAGGTGGATCATCATGTACCATATTAAGAAAGACAAACAAAGACTTAAAATAACTATAGTTTAACTTATTGATAATTATAGTTGTTCTCCTTGCCAAAAAATATATACATCCATACCTTTATGGGAAACATATACTGAGATTACTGACCATGATTTACTTCTCAGGCTACACCTCTTAGGTACTCAGATTGTAGGTTAGAAAGTCGGGAACTTCAGTTGCAGAGCTATGACTTTACATTCAATTACCAAGTCGGTGTAATCCATCAAAATGCTGATGAGCTATCTAAAATGCATGACCTAGCTGTACTAACCCTAAAAGAAGATCAAAATCTTTGATGTGATTGGTAGACCAGAGAAAGAAGAGTTGGAAGACCAAAAAACACAAAATGGAATGAAAAAGGGTGACCTAAGACACATACATACAAGATGTAGCTCTAAGAAAGTTGAGAAGGAATAATTATCTTATTTGTGACCTATTCTCAAACCCAGGTCATTCTTAAAGGAATCTCTAGTATGGGGTTGGACTCATTAAAAAGACCATGTGTAGTTAATTTTAAATTTAATTGAGGTACGCCAACCAGGGGACATACATCACCAAACCAGAAACTCCAAAACTAACCAAACTAAAAGCATGAACCAACTGCCTTAAATGAGCAGTGAGACAACAAAAACGAGAAAAAACCAGGTGGCACAGCGGCGAACCACTTATCCCATCATGGTGGAGGGGGAGGGGGATCAGGCGGATCTTTGGGTTCAGCATAAAAGAGGTGGATCAATGCTGATAGCAAGGTGTTTGGGCGCCCACACGATGAGGGTCAAGGAAAGGTAGATAATTATTTTGATTGACTTTTTGTTCCAGAATCATAGCCTCTATGAATTTGGCAACATGGAGTTAGCTTGGATATGGGTGTTAGGGAGCTGGGCTAATTTTGCAATCTTGGCTCTGGTGACTCATGTGGATGGGGAAAAACCTGCCATTGCTGTGACATGTTTGACAGCGGTGGTGGCATCTTCAGTGAAGCAGATGATTTCATCTTTTCCAATAGCAGGAAAAATGGAGGGAATGAGGTGATATTCGCCTTTTTTAAATTCAGTGACGGATTTTGCCATGGCTTTTGCAGAGATGGAAACTATCAGGTGAGGCCATCACAGCCTCGGTAAACTGGTGATCACTTTGGTAAGGGGTAACATTGGGTTTGGGGACATATTGTTTTGGCGGGAGTGGGGCATCAAAAGTCTGAAAACATATAAGGATTTAAATCAAATATTTGATCTGGTGGTGGGACAATTTCACCAAATTTGGTCACCTCATCTAATATGTTCCAGAGAGTTAAGTTGACTTGAATTGTTTCAGTGATAGGTGGCTGTGTTTGGGTAAGTTTTGGGGCGAGCGTTTTTTGGATTGAACATGAATCCAAGACTGCTCCCAATTGGTTGACATGGATGTAAATTAGCCAGTGTGGGTTTGGGTTGCTAGACTTTTCTGATGATTCATTGAGCAAATAGCCTGGAGATGGGGCAGCTAAAATCCCCATTCAAGCTGTTGGTGTGTCCTCATGGGTAGAGATGGAAGTGTTTGTAAGGTTTGAATTGTATTGACATGCTTTTTTAGTATGTTCCAACTCTTGGCAGAGGGGGCAAATTGTAAAACCATTATCCAAGCTTCTCAAAAGAAATGGTCTGGTGCAGATGGGATATAGGCATGCAAAGGGATGTGCTGGGCCATGTTCATCTGGTGGGGGTAATGGTGGCCATTTACCAAGGTGCCGTGAGGCGCTCAGCACCACTTGACAATGAATTGGATAATGGGGTCTTTGCCATAAGTTAATGGCCCTGACATCAACTCCTCATATAGTGTTTGATGGAGAAGTTGTGAGTGAGTTTTGCAATGGCCACCATTAGTGTAATATCATCTGGGAGACATGTTTGAGCGGTAGTATTGGGGGTGTTTTTGTATACTAGGGCGTTTCTGCTGTAGCGGCTGCATCCTCTTCAGTGGGGAATCCCATATCAAAATAGCACTTGTAAGGGTGGAAGTCTATAAATCCTGACATTACAAAGATGGCAGTTGCCAGCTCAATTATTGCTTTGTCAGCATATGTAAAGAGACATCCATACTTGATGCAGAGGCAAAAGTGGATAATGGATCCAGGTAGGGCTAAGGGATGGGTGCATGTTTGCACACTTGCACGAGGTGGAGTGTTAAGTCCCTTTGGAGGGACATAGCGGCCAGATGTATTTGGTGGACTGAATGAGCCAGTCCGCATGCATTTTCCTGCTGGGTGGTAAACACTAGAAGGTGGAGCGCCACAACCCACATTGGAGTGTCAGGCGGTGGAGCCAAGGTCATTGGCTGGAAACAGTGTTTAAGTAAGTCTATGAAGGTGTTAATTAGCTTTTTAGAGTAAAATCGCTCAAAATTGGGATCAAGTAGAAAGAAAACGAGTGGTTAAAAATAATGCTACTTGGATTGAATGATGGATGATATTTAGGGAGTCTTAGATGCCTTCATGACTGGTAGGAGTCAATATTGGTCAAGAAAAAATTAAAACAAAAATCTATAGCCCTCTACGAGACTTTCAAGGTAGTAAGCATTGATGAGGTGGGTCTAAACCAATGGGCTTCATGGTCATTGATTTATCCTCATGACAGTAGATTACCTAAAAAATGGGTCAAATTTATCTTTGTAATAGATGTGACAGTAAAAGCCACTGCTCTATTTCTTTTCCATTATGTTTATACCCAACATGGATGTCCCAGAATCCTGCTCTCAGATAGTAAACCTAAATTTATTCACAGATAGTGAAAGAGTTAAAATCTCTAACTAACACTAGATTTTACTTAACTGTTCCCTAAAAAAACTTAACTAATAAAGCTTTAGAATGAACTAATGGAATTATAGTGACAAAACTTCTGAAAATGGCTGCAACAGATTATATGATATGTGATCGCTACTCACCTAGTACCCTGCTAGCTTATATATTAAGTTATGATCAAAACATCAAAAAATGTCCCCTTTCATGCCCTTTATGAAAGAGAACGTTAGTTTCCCAGTTTTATACAGCCTCTGTTGATAATGCAGTTCCCAATAGTATTAAGTATACTGTGCCTATAATATTGTATAAAGTATTATGGTTACAAGAAGTTATCACCATGGGTATTTAAAAAATACCACTAAAGAAACTGATAAAATTAATGTTCAATGACCTGCACTACCTATTTATCAGGTTGATAGACTTGTCTTGTTTTATCACCATTAGTCTTGTGGTAGACCACACAAGCTAGACACCTCTTGGTCTAGACCTTAATGGTTTATCCATAAGCAGGGTCAAAATATGGCATAGATGATGTTTCCTATGAACTCTGGTAAACTAAGACCATGGGAGATTTTTACAGTACTATGGCCCTCTGCAACAGGATCTTAGGAGCGGCGTAAAAATTTAGGGTAAGAAGAAATTTTTTCCACCCACATTAAATTTAAATAATGGCACTTTATGAGTAAAGCAACACTTAAGCGTACACTAAACAATGGAATTGAGCAACCATGACACTCAAAATCAGATTAGCTAAATACAAAAAGGAGGGAGGTCATGAGACATATTTATCATAACAAATTTCTAAAATACTATTAAAGCAATATGTCATAAATTATACAGTTTTCAAAACCCTGAGTATATGTAGAATGTAATGCTTGGTTGAAGGAATTAGGAATTGTTACATGAAAGGTAGGATGAGGGTGATAAATTATTTTTTGGAAGAAGAGGGAAGATCCTCCGCCATGGTACGCCAGCTAAAGTGGGCGCCAGAAAAAAAGTTTCCCCAAAGCTTCCTCACCTTCTGATATGGCTTTCTAGGCTGTTAGCTGAGGTGCCATAGTAGGACTTTTTTTATTATAAATTATTCCCTTTGTTTGGCCCATTTGCAAAAAAGATGCGTGGCGGCTTCCCCTTTTTGGGTTGGGCACCACTAGTGTTGAAAAAGAGGGAAGATCCTGAGCATGAAAACAAGAGATATCCTCAAAGCCAGTGAAACCAAATAGTATAGTAAAATATGCTGTATTTTTTGATACCAGAATACTTAAATGCTCCATAAATTATCCATCCTTATATATTTTAAATCTTTAATAAAGTTCAAATATATAGCCAGATTTAAACTAGTAGAATATTGCAAAATATTAGCAATGAACAGCGTCCTAATAACTCTTCTTAATATAATAAATATATACTCTACTTTTTACCCAAGGAGCTAAAATAAAGAAGTTTATTTCAAGATCTCAGCTAGAACTTCAATTTAGGAAATTTTTTTGACATGGCATTAATATTCTATTAGCTAGATATATAAAGCCAACAGTGATTTTGTTAAGTTTGCGGTAAATAATCAAATCTAAATTTGAGTTATCTCACTTTACTATCAATAATATACTGAACTTAGTACTGCAAGATGGCACATATAGTTCATGCTCAATAAGCTTGTCAATCCTACAGCAACTAATGCCTCAGCTGCTCGAGATCTCCAAATTGTAATTATCTATATTAAACCAATTCTACAACTCTGACCTTTCAAAATGAATTTTAGACCAGCCAAGAGCATCATCATTCGAGAAAAATGTTACTTGACTAACATTGAAAAAGCTTAAACACCTATTTATAGGTTAATATTTTTTGGCTAAATATCTCGCCCTACAACTATGTTCACATCTTTAAAAACTTACTCTAGTGATCTCATTCTATCCATGCTACAAAAATAATCGTTTTCTGTTTTATTTAATATTGGCAACATATAGGCTGTCAGACAATTGCAAGTCCAATATATTAATAAGAGTGATTTAGAGGTCAATAAGGATAATTTCGGCAAAAAGTCTCTAAAAAATACTTGGTGGAACCCCTCAAATTGGGGTAATCATTATACTTACCCTCCTTGGCCAGGTACCTCGAAACTCCCTCATCAAGGAAGCGTCAAACATGCGGCAATATCAGGGGAGTTAGTCCATGGGTTCTTCCCTTCTCACCTCTAGTTTGCTAAAAGCACTTAAGTGGAGACCATCACCTTTTATAGGATTGGATGGAGTCCCACAAGATGCAAATAATTTCCTAGCTGATGAATGGGTCAAATATATTAAATTCTTAATCATGGAATTGTCCTACCTGCCATCAAACCTTCATCAGACATTCCGTTCAAGCTAGGCAAGTCTCAAGAGCTCCAATAGATCAAACCCCAATATTTCTAATTTGGCTACATGAAGCTTAAAGGAATTTGAACCACACCTACTTCGCCTTGATATGTTTAAATATTAATCCACAATATTGAAAGGGTTTGCTTTTGAATTCCTGCCACAACCTAATAAAAACCTAATAAAACCAATCTTTACAAACATAATATAAAAAATAGAAATTTTAGTTATAAGTGGTTGCAACATCCCCTGAATCAATTATTCCATCAGTAAAAAGTATTATTTCTCATGCGGAAATATTGGTAAAATCTAGGGGAAAACGCGCCAGAGAGCATATAAACGCCTAAAATCCAACAAATGTTACTCACTACAGGGTCTTTTACACCACAAACTTTCTTTAAGAAATGGAGGCTGTTGGGGACTAACACTACTAGCCTCCCCACTGCCATGGAACTGAGGATTGCTACTTTAAACGAGCAGCTAGCCAGTTCTCTTTTCTGACTAAAAAAGTTGAACAGCAATCCACCCCAGTCAATTATAGAACCCCCTTCCACTATAAGCTTACCCAAGGTGAGGGTAGCATTGCCTCGTTCCTCTTCATTTATGATTTGGCTATGGAAGGCATGATTGAACATCAAAAAATCAATATACTTCCTTGTTAAATCAAAAATGGCCCAAGAGATAATGGTTCCATAGATGGTTATACTTAGTAACTGGGCAGAGGATAAAGATAAGCTTAAGAATGGGCTCATCTTCCCACAGAGTATAAAGAGAAGAAAACATGCCTTCATGCGCCTTAGCCTGAAAGTGGGAGAGTCAGTTGCTTCATTTGTTGATCGGTTACAGTGATGCTCAGCCCCTGCTACTTGCTAAAATGCTACCTATTGATGACGTCATTGCTTTCATTATGAGTGGGTTGATATCTCGCACTTCATTTGCAAGGCATATTATCTCAATTAAATGGCATTTCCAGATCATATGTGATGTAAAGGAGGCTTTATTTGAGGTTTCAGATCTTTATGACGTTAGGCTCCCCAAAGAGTGGGCTGAACCCACAAGCCTTAATCATTGAGGATCTCAATAATGTAGCCTAACAGAAGGAGTCAGCACCAAATCCCCTGGACTCTCCTGTGCTCATTACCACCACAAAGGATTTCACCAGTAAGGCGACTTAAATTTAGACTCCCCTCCACCACATGAGGTTAGCAAGAATGCACCATTAGTAATAGGGTCAGGTTCTCACGCATCAGTTGCTCCTCCAGTCCATCCTTTGCAGTTGGTTGAGATTTTATCTCAGGCGATACTCTTCCCTAGGGGATCATCACCGTTGCTCCATCCTCATATCATTCAAAGCCACAGTCTATAAATTCTATGATTACTTCTTTGGCTGCGCGCATACTGAAACCTTCTCACCAAGAGCAGACAAAAGTTGCTGAAGCTCTGCCAATTTCGTCAAAGGCCAAAAGGGTAGGTGATCCCCAAAAAGACAACTTCTGTGATCCATAGAGGCCAATCTACCATTCCCCATCTATTAGACCTCTGAGGTGAATAGAGAATCTTTCTTATGACAAATCTGAAGGGGGTTACGAAGATGTTGGCCATTATGTACTAGGAGCCCCAATTGAAGTGGAAATACCATACCAATTGAACTATGAAATAGTTGACATGGACACAATACCCCGTAAAACCTATCTCCAAACAAGTTCTGGGGTTTTTGAGGTTATTGATACTGCCAGTGATGTTGACCAAGTCATTGACATGCTAATTCAATCTAACCAGCAGGTTTACACAATAAGTCCATTTAAAATAAATACCCGAACACTGCTCATAGATTTGCGTCCACTTTCTGTATTAAGGATATTCTATCTCTCCCTTAACCTTGGGTGAACCCTAACCAAGTTGGAGCTCGTCATCAAAAGAGGTACAGGTCCTAACTATCCTTGACACTGGCTCTCCAGAAAACTTTGTTTCTTCAAAACTATTTAAGGAGATCAAGTTGGCCCTTAACATGGAATATCCCAAAAGTTCGAGACTGCTTGTCCCAACATCACTTGCACCATTGTGGTGTACTTCTCTCTCCACATCCAATTTGGGAAGCTTATCCTGTCAGCCCCAGAGGTGGCTTTAGCTACTACCAATTATGATCTTCTCGATGGGACTCAACTTATTCTCAAGTACAATGGGATTACTAATCTGAATCAGGGCTATCTCTCCTTGCTTAATCATAAAAATTCCCTTGGTGCTAACTAGTAATGTTTTCAATGAAAAAGATTATTCTTTCTTAGTTGATATTTTTCATCCTCATTATCTCTGCATTATACTACAGCTGGACGAAATACAAAGAAGTTACCTGAATTGGTGGACGCGCTAGAGGGTATCCCCTTTATGCGGCTGAGGAGGATGTAGTTAAGGCAGGTGAACATAAGGTGATTGACATCAAATTACCTTGCATATCTCTCACAACTGCCTATTGCGCATCACAGTATTGATGGAATAAGCCCTATGAAGCCTCAAGTGTTGCCAGGTTTAGAAGAACCTGCTTACAAAAGACCATCAATATCCTTTTAGGGAATCTTATCAAGAATGAAATGGTCATAAAGAATTATCAGCTGATTGTAAAAGGCCTACTGATCCCTATTAGGGACAACCACCAAATCCATTTTATTGTGATTATGATAGACATGGGCAAACTGCAGATCAACTGTTATGCACCTAGCCTTTCGTTCAAATTTCTGATGTGCTTACCCCCACTGAAATTGAAAGGTCCAAGCTTTAAAGGAATCCTACAGCGACATTTTCTCTAAATCCAATACTGACTATGGCCACTGAAGGATTGGGGCCATACCATGAATGTTGGTGATGCCAGTCCGATCCAAACCAAGCCTTATTGGAAATTAAAAACCAAGGAGATCAGTATGATGAAGCTTAAACAGTTACTTGACCCTGGGCTTCTAATTCCTTCTCAAAACCCTTGGTAATCTCCTCTCTTGTTTATGAAGAAGAAGAATGGAGGTCATTGGGTAGTTATGGACTACCGCAAGCTATACAACCTCACCAAGAAGGATAGTTACCCTATCTTAAGAATTGAAAATTCTCTGGCTCAACCTTCCAGATCCAATAACTTCTCCGCCATGGACCTAGCTAGTGGATACTGGCTGATGGACCTTTCTACACAAGACCAGGGGAAATGTGCGCCTATCTGAAGCAAGGGCCTATTTCAACCCACCCGGCTACCTCAGGGGTTGTGCAATGCGCCTGCCACATTTCAATGGGCCATGGATCACATTCTTTAGGTTTTAAGTCGAGTTTTATGATTATCTATATTAATGACATTACCATTTTCTCTAAAACCTTCAACGAGCATCTTGCACATTTGAAGGAATTTTTTAACACTTGCGGGCCTTTCACATTAAACTGAAGACCTATAAATGTAAGTTTTTCCTGAAGAAATTGTATTTACTGGGACACGCCATCTCACAAGACGGGATCCAACCTCTCCACAATGAGGTTGAAGCTATAGCAAAGATACCTGCGCCAAAAACCCTACATGATATCCATGTGTTCCTGTGCATGATGGGATACTACCATCAACTTATCCCTAAATTCTCTAAGCTCAGTGAGCCACTCATACGCCTTTTGGCCAAAAAACTCCTTTCCATTGGGTTATAAACAAAAGGCTGCAATTAAAACGCTTAAAAAATTTGCCACAGCAACAGCCCATCCAACGCCACCTCCTATGATAAACCCGTCATGCTGTTTACCAAAGCCTCTGACTATGCTGTTCAAGCTAGCTTGGCTCAATTGGATAGCAAGGGGTTGACCATGCCTTTTCATACTTCAGCAAGATGCTTTATAAGGCGTAACGCAACTATAGCGTCACTAAGAAGAAGAGCCTTGTCATCTTTTTACTTTCAAATATACACAGTGCATTCAAAAAGTCCCAGGACTGATGCTGCTATAGACATACAGATGGAGCTATCTCTGTGTCACATCTGGAACACTATGTGACAACCCTTGCCACCTGACCAGACTGTAACTGGACCATTTTACAAAGAGGTACTTGATCGCCTTTTGAAAAGAATTCGCAGGGTTAGGCCAGAAATGTACCAATCAGGGAAGTGGTTTCTTCTACATAACAATGCTCCAGTCCGCTCATCATTGATTGTATCACAATTTCTCGCTGGAAAATCAGTCACAGTGATTAACCATCCACCCTACTCACCAGATTTGGCTCCGGCTGACTTCTTTCTGTTCCCTAAGCTGAAGGTAACACTGAAGGGGCAGCGTTTTGATAATGTAGAGACAATTCAGAAGAATGTGACACCAGTTTTAAACATGATTTTGAAGGAGAACTATGCGCATGCCTTTCAACGATTGTATGAGCAATCTAAAATTTTTATAGAGAGGGAAGGGATGTATGTTGAATAATAAATAGTAAAATTTCATTTATCTGAAAAGTTGTGTCCTCAATAGCGTTAGTCCTGGAACTTTTTGAATGCAGTATGTACCTCCCTTTCTTATATATGATCTCCCTTAAAGTAATTATTGGCCACTCCTCTTTGAGGGGTTTACAGAATATGAAAAATCTCACTGGGCGGTTGGCACGCTGGGCTTTGAAGCTTTGGCACCATGATATGACCATTGAGCATTGAGCTGGGACGCACCACATATATTTCAACGGATTGACCAAGCTGCCAGTTCTTCACTTAGTTAATAGCAAAGCGGAGAGGCTACATGACCTCATAATGACACCCTGACGCTTGGGCGTATGAGGATGACCCGTTCAGAAGATGCTAGCTTGACACTCCCGTAACATTAAGGTAAAAAATGGGAGGCTATCAAAAAAGTAGGGGCGAAATCGGTTTTCCTAACTCTGACCATCTGAGCAAGTATATGTCATTATGGAGTCTCACGCCATCCTAGGGCATAGCATAGTGTGGAAAACCTATAATTGGGTGAAAGAACGCTACTACTGTGAGGGAGTCATGGAGACCATAAATTGATTTCTTGACGCCTGTCTGACATGCAAAAAGCAATCCAACTTCGAAACCAAGTATCAATATCATCCTACCACTCCTCAATACCCCCTTCCACACAATAATCCTAGATGTGATTGGCCCTCTACCCCAATCTACGGGTGGAAATAGATATTTATTGGTAAGGATTGACCATTTTATTATATGAGTCAGGATGTGGCTCTTCCAGATCAGACGGCCAAAGACACTGCTACTTTCCTCCAACTGTACATCGTCAATCATCATGGGTTTCCCCAGGTTCTTCTCTTTGACAATGGGAAAAACTTCACCTCCAGAGTGGTTAAAATTCTAGCCAACTCTATGAAAACCCAGCAACTTTTCTCAGCCTCTTCCAATCCTTCCACCAATGATACTGTTGAAAGAGCTAATGGAACTTTGGTATTTATCTTAAGAAGATGACTACTTCAGACCCTCTTCACTGGGATCTACATTTTCTAGTGCCCTCATGGCCTACCATATCAGTTACCACCGGATCCTTAAGATTTATATTCTATGTGTTGTATGGCTGAGAACATGGGGTGCCTGCGTTACTAGCCAAAGATGTTTTCACATTTAGGACTGATGATCAGGATCAAGCCATGAAGAGGTTGGATCAGCACATCTTTAGTCTCAGTCTGATGCAATGGTTAATTTAGCAAAAACTTCACAAAAGAGGGCTAAGCAGGCAACGAGCTCCGGCCACCACTCCTTTCATTCCAAGTGGCAGACTTGGTACTCTACTATCACAACTGTATCATGCCTAGAAGGGAAAAGCTTGGGTCCATCAGGGATGGGCCTTTCTTTAACCACCTATAAGCGAGGGGATTAGTACTCCATTAAATCTCTTGCTTCTGGAGTTACCATTAATTGAGTGCATGGACAGTTATTGCGGCCTTATTCACCCTTCCACTCTTAAAGGGGGTAACATCATAAAATTACAACTCTGATTTATTGGCAAAAGTGATTTGGAGGTCAATAAGGATAATTTTGGCCAAAAGACCCTGGCCAAATCTTGGTGGGACCCCTCAAATTGGAGTAATCCTTCTACTTAACCTCTTTGGCCAAATACATTGTTTCTCCCTCATTGGGTTTCACCAAAGATGTGACAAAATCTGGGAAATCAGTCCACGGTTCCCCCCTTCCCACCTCTAGTTTACTACAAACACCTAAGTGTAGACCAACCCTTTTTATAGGCTTGAAGGGGGTCCCGCTTAAGGTGCAAATAATTTCCTGGACAATGATTGGGTCAAATATTAAATCCGTACCTCACAGATTTGTCCTACCTGCCATCAAACCTCCTACAGCCATTTCATATAAGCAATTTGTGTATCATGAAGTTCAATAGGTTAAACCCCAATATGTCCTAGTTTGGCTATTCGAAGGCTAATCAAAATTTGCATCTCACTCACTACAAGCCTTGATATGTTTAAATAAGAAGCCTCAATAAAATGAGAGGGTTCACTTTTGATCCCCATGCTGAACCTAATAAAACCTTATAAAAACTAATCTTTACATTTTTAATTCAAAAGGTATTGGTTTTAGTTATAAGCGGTTGCAACATCCCTGAATTGATTATTCCATTAGTAGAAAGTATTACTTCTCCTGCGGAAATATTATTAAAGTCTGGGTGCAAAACTCACCAGAGAGCATAATAAACGCCTAAATTCAACATAGGCAAGCGCAATAACTTTTCAGATTGACATGTTTCTTTTTTTTCTGAGATTTACAACTAGTTTAAAATTTCTACATGGTATGGAATTAAAATCTATGGAGCTAACCAAGCTCCATTATTCATTTTTCCATAAAGCTTTGACTTCCACTTTTAGAGCGACTTTCAGCAATACCAAGCTTTGATGATATCAAATTTCTTTTTTAAATGGCAATTTGTCCAGTTGGTTTGCAGTTTTTATTCACAACTTGATAAACTTCTTTTTTGTAATTGTTACTTATTGTCTAATGTCATCAAATCAGCCTGGTTGCCAATGTTAATGAATTCTTTTTGACACTCTATAATTTTCTCCAAATTACTTTAATCTCTTTCTAAATGTTCACTATGATGTTTTAAATATTCTTATTTTCTCTATATGTTACTTATCTTAATTACCTCTAATGAGCATCAATGTTAACATTCAAGTTTAGGTACACAGGATCTTTTACTAAGGTAACAATTAAGCTATTATTAGTGAATGATGACAGCTAACGAAGTCAAGTATGCTTTATAAGTGATTAAGAAACTCACTCAGATATATATTGGAATTAAATGATTTCCAACTCGCTCAAAGTAATTTTTAATAGATGAACTAAAATTAAACTTTTCATGCTTAGCAAGAACAGTAGCTAATTCAAATATCTCAAATTGTATTTTATTAAAATGTGGTTTTTATACTAGAAAATTATATATGGGTGTTAATTCTCAGCGTAGAGTCTTGATTCCGCTGAGTCAGTTTGCACAGGGTATTAGGCACTGGGCAAAAAAATCATATGATATGAAGATCACCAATTCTTAATAAAAACTAATAAACTTTTACTCGGAGCTATCACCCCTTATTTTCACCTTTATTATTTTGCTAATATGCAGACCTCTCTGCAACAACCTAATTAACAAAAGAAGTCCCCCATCAATCCTCCATGTGACTCTTGATATCTTGATTCCCCAAGCTGGATGCATACTCAGCCTGGTAGTCTTCTATTCATTTTCCCCTTTTATTTGAAAATCTCATTTATATCAAATCTTGGCAGAATTCCCCCGTTCTCACCAATTGGTTGACATTTCATTTGACTATTATTTGTATACCTCTTTTTGTAAATCTCAAGACTTGTATCAAATCCCCCTCTGATCCACCAGTATGGTTAATGTATCATCCAGTCATATCAACTTCCTGACATTACCCCCCTTTGACTGGATGATAAGCTCATACTGTTTGTATGTTTGAAGGATTTTCATGTAAATTTGGTTGATGATCTGACCCCCCCACTGGTTCCTTATGGTTTAGACATCCATGCCTTTCTTCTCAATTATCTTAAACAAACCAACCCTGATTCTGGAGAGCTTGTTTTACCTCACAAAACTGTGCTGATCATTCAATAAAACATGGTCCCCTACAGCGAACAGTGGAAGTCCGCTTTGTCTCTTCTGATTGGCTGCCTGATTTTGAATCTTCTTAGCCAAACTGTTAGAGTAGGATTCCATTTGCAGCTTGATCAATGTATTCATAATATTCTTCAAGTATTGCTGGGGGTCAACCCCACCAGTATCCTCTACACACGAGTAAAGCAAGGCAGGAAGAACCAGATGTCAGCCATATAGCAGTTGAAACGAGCTCTTATCAGTGGACAAATGATAGCTGATATTATATGTTAACACAGCTGTAGGTAGAAGGGTGCTCCATTCTAAGGGTCAATCCTTTACCAATTTATGGAGTATTTTCACTAGGGTTCCATTAATCCGCTCCACCATTCCATTTGATTCTGGATGATATGGGGTGGTCAAAACCTCGCGGATCGCCATCAACTCATTCAACTTTGGCAGAATGTGAAAAGAGAAATTGGTTCCATTATCCATTAAAATGAATTGTGGGAAGCCGCGTCACTATAGAACACAAACAATAATAAACTTAGCAGTGGTGACCGCGGCCAAGTCATTAATGGCCCTGGTCTTCACCCATCAAGTCAAATGATCAATGGTGACAATAATATACTTGGATCGATTAGCACTAGTTGGCAGAGGTCCCACTATGTCAGTAGAAATGGTGTGCCAGGCGAATTAGGGTTTAACCAGCTGGTATGTGGTTTTCATGTGGAATGGTTTCTCCACTTGACACTGATGACAACAGCTAACAGTTTCCAATATGTCATAATGCATGCTCTCCCAGTAGTAACAGAGTCATAAAATCTCCATCATTTTCTGCAAGCCTCTGTGACCTACAGCGCGATGAGCATCCATAATAATTGCAGGTCTGGCTGAAGTTTTAGGGAAACTCAATGCTGTGTCTCCAATCTTCTTATATAGTTTTCCCCACATAGGAAAGTATCCTTCCTGAGTCCAATAACACCTTGATCACATGCGTCTGCTCATCCTAGTATTTGTTTACCATCATCTTCTCATACATTATGTCATCTAAATCTGCTGTGATAGCGACTGTTGGCAGCCTAGAGAGACAATCCACATTTTGGTGTTTTGATCCAGATGGTGTACAATCTCAAAATCATAAGCCTGGAGCTTCCATGCCCAATGTGTGAGTCACCCTTCTGGTTCACACAGATTCTGCAACCAATGCAAGAAAGCGTGGTCCATCACTACTTGGAATTGTACCTCATGTAATTATACCTGGAACTTCTTGTAAGCATAGATCACCGCTAAACATTCTCACTCAGTAATGGTGTAGTTTAGTTCATGACATTTCAAGCTTCAACTATAAAATGCAACAGGATGCTCTACACCATCGTCATCCTTCCAAGATAATACTGCCCCTATAGCGGAGAAGGAAGCGTCCGTTTTCACTATGAACTGATTGTTGAAGTTGGGATAGTGCAATATGGGTGCACTTGCTAGTGCGGTGCGTAACACGTCGAAAGCATTCTGGCATCATTCCATCCAATTGAAACAAGCATTCTAATTCACTAAATCTAAAAAGTGGGGCCCCAATACAACTGATATTGGGTATGAACTGTTGGTAGTACCTGACCATCCCCAGAAACACTTGAATGTCCCGCTTATTATCTGGGCGAGTCATCTTGCTTATTGCTTCCACTTTAGCTGGCTGTGGTTTAAGCCCATTTGAATCCATGACGAACCCAAGGTATTCCAATTGCTTTTTAAAGAAATGGCACTTCTGAGGCTTAATTTTGATATTAATGGCCTTGAGGCATTGAAACACTTGTTCCAAATGGGCAGGGTGTTCAGTAAATGTCTGTGAGAACACATTTATATCGTTAAGATAAACTAAAATGCAGGACAACTTAAATCACTTAGAATTGTATCCATGGCACTCTGGAACGTAGCTGGGGCGTTTCACAACCCTTGTGGCAAGCGAGTTGTCTGGAATAACCCTCTTGAAGTGATGATAGCATGTTTCCCTTCTGCTGATGGCAGTTCGATCTGCCAGTACCCCAAGATCAGTTCCAAAGCAGAGAAATAATACGCCCCTCCCAATCAGTCCAATGCATCATCAATCCGCAGAAGAGGGTAAGATTCCTTTTTTGTTACATTATTGAGTTTATGATAGTCAATATCCACTCGATTTGTGCCATCTTTTTTCTTTAAAATAGCACCAGTGATACCCACAGACTTTTTGACGGCTCTAGCATCCCCTGCATGATAAGTTTATCCACCTCATCGGAGACAACCTCCTCCACTGCTTTGGAACATCTAATAGGTCGCGATCGAGTGGGAGGGTGATCTCCTGTATCTATCTGATGTACCACCCCTTGAGCGCACCCCAAATCATGATTGTCATGTGCAAAAAATTCTTGAAACTTTTCAAATAACGCCATAGCCTATTCTTGTTGTTCCGCCAATAATACAGTAAGCGCTTCCCACAAAACCATGGTCAATATGCCAAGAGGAGAGCTTTGTCAGTAATACAAGATTTTTCCATGAGCTAAAATCATGAATGCAGCGGACTTCCTCTATAGAAAAAAGTAAGTAAGCCACTACTTGGTGCCCCTGGATTGTTATTGTCTCCTTCTGTAAATTTGCTAGCAGAACTTTCACTTTTCCATTCCTAGGTAGCAGAAACCCTGGAGCCACATGTGGTTTGAGCTGAGAGTGCTGGTGAGGAGCCATGATTTCACCATAAAGCCCTTTAGGGACATCGATTTCAAGCCCAGATACTAATATGCACTGATGTCCAAATTGTAGGCTCAAATCGCTTGCTGCCCAAAGCGTTATCCCTTTGTACTCATAAATCTGGTTGGGGAGAACCCTTGTATGCTGCTTCAGTCATAGATAATGAACAGGAATCACTTTGTTGCTGTATGCTAGATTGATTTGACTAGATTGGAATGGTTCCATCGGGATTCCACATGAGGTAAAATAAACAGGAATCTGTTGTCCTAAAATATTAAGAGTTTCCTGCCAGTTTATCACAACATTAAATTTCCTCATAGATGCTGCGCTAATTAACCATGTCATTGTTGTTATTTGTCAGAACCATCACTGGAGCAGAAGCCCTGACTGACCCAAATCATAAGGGCAATGCACTATATGCTCCTTCAGACACAGTGCTATGCGTCCCTCTGGTTCCATTTACTACTCGATGGTCCACATCAGGTTTGAGCAGAAGCTTAGCCACCAACTGGGTAGAGGCTATGTTCACAGGAACTCCTGTGTCAATGATAGCGTGAATTTTTGTGTTTTGAACAAAATGTCGCAATAAGTAAATTCTGAGTAAGAGGAACCATCAGTGTTTATTACATGTACGTCCAAGGGCTTAATGTTACTTAAGAAGGAGTAAATGCTCTTGTCAACCTGAGGATACTCATTGACAATATTTCCCACTGAAATGGCTACGTTGACTCCTACCAAAGAGGCAGCAGCTGTCGAGGGATCCTAGTTACTTGTGCCAGTCTGTTCCAATATCTGCCATGCATATGGCTTCTGTGCATCCTAGCGGAACTTGGGGCTTGAGGGTAAATTTTTTACTTTCTGGAACCAGAAGCAGGGATACCCGATGGAAGCTTTTGGTAAAGCAAATCCATTTGAGTTCTGAATCCTAACCAATTAGAAGCTTAGGAATCTTTAGGGACAAGTGGATTGAACATAGAGGAGGTAAAGCATCCCATCTCTACTCTGCCTGAGCTTTTCCCTGCTCAGTTTCATCAGTTGGCATCACATGCCCTCATGTTTTGCTAGGGCAGTTTGCCGCATAATGCCCTCTTCAGCCGCACTGGAAGCAAGTATTTATGAAAGGTTCATGTATATAGCATGCAGCGGAAAGACCAGTGCAAAAATTGATGGTATTTTTCTAAGGTCGTGAATGAACTGGAAGATTATATCTAGGCCAAAAAGGATCTGCAGATCTGTATGATGAACGAATACATTATGGCGGTTGATAGCTTAGTCACTGTAGCCTATACTCTGAAGAGTTTGGTGAAGGGATAACAGAGGGTTTTCAGGCTATATATGGGTGCTGATTGTGGTGGAGAGTCAATGTAGGTATTAATGATTTGAATAAGTCCTGCATCTCCGTCCAAAACATTAGACATAACATTATATAGTTCCCAATATGGTTTGATGGCCACTGTCATCACTATACCAACATCCTCAGTGGATAAAATGTTAGCTCCTATTGATACATGTGATTACACTGAGAAACATTAAGCAAAATCTAACAGGGTCTTGTTTTGGTGAAATTGTATAGTCAGGAAGTCAGCTTTTCATTGGGTCATCTTGGTTGCACCCCTGAACAGCCAGAGAACGATCGCCTTAATTTCTTTATAGTGATGCCAAGCTGTTTAGAAGGTAGCAGGTAACTTGATCAGCGTGTCTACATCAAGAGCATAAAGTAACAGTTTTCTTTCCGTCGATCAGAAGCCCCTTCAGTGGTGAATTCAAATTTCTTGAAGTAACTGTGTAGATTACCATCACAACTGAAAGGAGGTAATTTTTGATTTGCACAGCTTCGCCTTGCTCCAGGCTTCTGCAGCAAGGATCAGGCGAAGTGGTTCCGGAGCAACTAAGGAAACCACCTCCTTGTGAATTATCATACAGCCAGCCAGTCGAGCTCAAATATGGCATAATATACTCAAAGGAAGTAGGGTCATGCGGGGAATACATTCCAGCATCTGAGGGATGTTCGTTAGTAGATCCATAGCATTTCTCCCCCAAATTGCCAATAACTGCACCATTCCCCCAGGCTCTGGCATACTCCACACAATGCTCGTTGATCAACTGCTCCACTTTAACCAAATGGCATCTACACCATCCATCCTGGAATTCCCATTGCAGTTTCACATATTTATATTTCAGCTCCCAATGATATTCCTGCTCCTTTTGCAACTGCTGCTCCACTGCTTGTAGTTGTGAGAGGACATCTTTGATTGTATTCTGCATATGGGTGTGCTGCCAGCTAGCATTATCCACTTATTGATTTACCATCATTTATTTGGGTAAAGAGAGCGGCTTGTTCCCATACCAATCCCTCATTGGCCCATCAAAGGGTCTCAAATCGTTCTTGCATGTCAGCATACTCTCGTGTCTCATAGATTGGAAGAGGGAAAACTTGACGCCACTCAGCCTGACTAACGGCTTCCAATTGTGTAACCCAATGGATTAGCTGGAGATATTTGGGGGACGTTGACCAAAGGATAAGCGAGTTATCAACCATTCACTGACCACTCCATTAGATATAAAGTTGATTTACTTCAGCTAATACAAAACTGAATAAATCCACCACTTCTGTTCCACCAGTGTTATTTTTTCTTAAGCTGAGCAACTATGGCTTTGAGTGCTTCTGCCCATTCAGTTAAATCCATCATAAAGCGCTCAGTATTGTTTCCCGAGGTTGAGATGTCCTGAATCCATTCCATTGATAGGCCATGCCAATCCAACAATTCATCAAAACCTGAGATAACTCAAGATCAACTGGGGTACCAACATGTCTAAACGATGGCAAATGTTCTTGACATGGTGGTCCATTTGCCTAAGAGCCCCTTGTACCTCCAAAAAAGAGCGATTGAGGCAGGTGAGCAAGAGGCGAATATCATTTTGCTGTGCTCAAGTGCACTGAATCAAATCTCTAATCTCTATATAGTGGGGAGCCAACACATGCAGTAGCTGTCAAGTAGATGGTTGCACATATGCGACTAGATACTCCTCAATTCCATGGGTACCAAGGCGGCGAGTCAACCCTATTGTAGTCGCTTCCAGATAGGACATGTATATGGCGTAGCAATTTCTTGGTCGCGTTGGTTATAAAGCAGACTCAAGGCATATTCCCCTGCCTCATCTTCGTATAATTGATATCCATGTAACAGCCACTTCATAATATTCCACAGCTGCTGAGGGTCACATTTGTGGAGCACCTAGTTGGTCAGCTGTCAGATCAGGGCAGTTTTCATTGCAGATTGATCATAACTTCTTTTTTTTTTTTTTTTTTTTTCATTACCCAGTTCAGTCACAGTGAATAATATTGGTTCATTATTAGGTGCCTCCTGTGCTTCTTCCGCATGATGCATGCAGATACAATAGAATGGTGATGTAATGAATGAGGGCTCATCATCATAATTTAGCGTCAAATAACTATAGTTGACCAATGGCCCCCTGTAGTGAGCACCACTGTTAATTCTCAGCATAGAGTCTTGATTACACTGAGTCAGTTTGCACAGGGTATTAGCCACTGAGAAACCAAATCAGTTGATATATAGGTCGCCAATTCTCAATAAAAACTAATAACTTTTACATGGAGCTATCGGCCCTTATTTTGACCTTTATTATTTTACTAATATGCAGACCTCTCTGCTTCAACTTAATTTCCAAAAGAAGTCCCCCATCAATCCTCCATGTGACTCTTTATATCTTGATTCCCCCAAGCTGGATGCATACTCAGCTTGGTAGTCTTCTTTTCATTTTCCCCTTTTATTTAAAACTCTCATTTATTACAGATCCTTGGCGTAATTCCCCCATTCGCACCAATTGGTCAACATTTAAGTCAACTATTATTCATATACTTCTTTTTGTCAATCTTGAGACTAATCGTTTGATTCCCCATCAAATATGCTGGTATGGATAGCGTATTGTCCAGTCATATCAACTTCTCAACTATGGGTCTAAATGTCTAACTTAAGGCTGGCATCTCCTCTTATAATGGCTCTTATTTCTGACATGCTTATGATACTTATAGGATAACTTTTAAGATTCTCTTTCCAACGCCTAGCAGCCCCATCTAACTATTTTTATTTACTAATGGCTATGCTTAGTTAATAGAGCTCATGATATTATAGAGCATTATGAGTTCTTTAGCAATTGACTTACTGTCAACAATGAACAAGAATAAAAAGGGCTGTGTCAACTAAAACCAAATATGTCAATTAAGTGTTGTCTTAACTCACCTAATCCACGTATGAACTTAGTTAATGACTAAATTATCTGAAATCCTATTCTACTTACAAATTTTCAGCAAATGTGCCCAAGTTTCCCTTTGATTTATATCAACATTTGGTTTAAAATTAACACAAAGACCAACTAATCATCTAAATTGGTACACTTCTCTGAATAACAACCATTGACTATCTAGTAGTTTACGATTTCACAGCTAATAAGAGAAGCTTAAGAAAGGTAACTTGATTTGTCTTATTACATTATATAATATTTGCACTAAAACTAGTATTAGATGCTAGTGTGGCATTATGTATTCAACAACTTAGATCCTCAAACCACGAAATAAAAGTAGCCAGTTCATATTGCTGTTTAAACAACAGCCTGCTGTGAGTATGATATTTGATAAGCATAAGGATGACATAGTGAGCCTATATTAGTGAAGGAAACAACCTCTGTGACGATAGAGTTATACAGAAGTGTATCAAACTAGTTGAATATGAGCCATTGGAAAAAGAATCTGTCCATGAGCTGTCAGGCCAACCAAAGAAATTATACCAGCTGCACTTCAGTCACTACAACAATCTGCAGAAAATCTGAAATAGAAAAGAAGTCGCTCTAGTAGGCCCAGAACCTAGAACTCTACGTTAAATTCTCTAAAGAAACTTTCAGAGATGCTGTTCATTAAAAAAAATTCTAGCCATTCCAACTCATCAACCCTGTTAATCTTCCTAATCTAATGAGAACGGGAACATACATTTATAACAAAAGAAGTATAAAATGAAAATGCATGTGGAAGACAATATCTTCAGATTAAATATAATGCAAGAAGCTTGGATGATTAAAGTCACAATTATATTATACCTTACTTTCCCAAAGACAATTTGAGTTTTTTGACGAAAAAATGCTGTACAATAGAGATTTAGTAGTCTTAATAAAACGGCCAATATAAAAAAGATTAATGACCATAAAGTTCCAAAATAGTTTATCGCCAAGATTGATGATAAATTTATTATATGGCAATTAATGTTGTGGGCAAAAGCAAAGACAGACTTTGACGTTAAAATTGTACTCCAAAATACTGCAAAAGATTACCCAAAACTACACCATTTTAATAATCTGATATTATCAAGGATCTGTATACTCTAGATATTTACGTTTCAAAGGTTTTCATTTATATAGGATTATAAGACCAAAAATGGCAAGAAAAATGGTTATTTAAAATCAACCTATCAATTCTACTGAAAATCTATCTGTTGTTTTAGAGAGAAAGTTTTAGTGGTTTGAACCTCTGACTAAAAATTGAGAAAATATAAAAAGAAGTTAAGTTAGCAGCAGGTATAACCATCAGATACCTTGAAATAACGAAAATCTAGAAATAAATTATCCCTGAAATTGCCCAATTTGAAAAGCAGAAAATAAAGATAATATAAAGGGCTTAAAGCTCAAATCCAATCTTTGGCCCTAAATAACCAACCAATTTTGTACCACATTAATTTTTATTTTCATATTTGTATCTCTATTTTTATTTATTCATTCTTTCTATGGAGTAAACATGATGTAAATCATTTTTTTCGTTAATTTTCTTAAGTTTGCGATATGGCATCTAAAAGAATTCCGTGGCAATAGACTGCTTTCTGCCATGGTTTGGTTTTGTTGTCAGAAAATTGAAGGTTAATTTGACATCTTCTCATATTTTGTAGAGCCTGAACTAATCCAGGCTTTAAAAAGATTTACCAAAGTTCACCAAAAAATTCCAAATTCAATTAATTTTTTATTAAACTATATTAGACCATTTTTACTTATTTTTCTTTTTATAGGTAATGGGAGCCTTGAAGCCTCCTTAAATGCTTCGTTCTGTTAGCCTTGAACTTTACAGCATTCAGGACTCATCTCTAAACTTGTTTTTCATAACCTCTAGATTATTCTTGACTAAGTTATCCTACAAAGGTAAAACTTATGTTGAACTTCTTTTCCTAACTACTTTCTAGCGTTAAAACGGTTTGATAAAAATAAAATGGTTTAAGAAAATTTCTTTTCATATTATGGTCACCATCACCTTTCTGCGTGGCTGCCTCTCTCTTTATTGGAAACATTAAATTTACTATATGGCTCCTGTCACTCATAAAGCTTAACTGGCGAACAGTTACTAACCTACTTGATCCAAACATATACCACAGATGAATTATACCTTGTAAAAAACAACACCTGTCCTAAAAACCACCCATTATGGACATACCAGCTCTAAGCCTTCCATAGTTAAGAACTGAAAACTCCTTCATAGATAAAGGTCAGCACTTTCTGACTATGCATTACTTCGCTTTATAAAGTATCCCTCTCTTTTGCAAAAAAGGGGGTTAGTAACTCCCCTAGATCCTTCCATGATCATAAGCGTCTCTTTAGCCTATGACAATGAAAATAATATGTAAGAGCAATCTTGGGACAGCCTACCAGCTCATGAGACCTAGACCTGGGCAGTTGTACACCATATTTCCCCAATATTATAAAACATTTTTATAGAAATGAGTGAGCAGTTATGGAAGCACATCAAGACCAGGACTGCCTGTGCTGATCATGGCCACAAGTTTAATATTTCTCACTTGAAAGTCAGAAAGTTATAGAACATTATTCTAAGACTCATCCCGCGCTGTAGTCTACCCATAGTCGTTCAGAAGCTGTGAACATCTAGAGGGACAAATGATGAAAGTACAGCTCATCTCAGATTTGTTATCCACAAACCCTAACCATTGAAGAGCTTAATATTAATAATCTATCTCTCTTACATCAATCAAGACAGACTTTCATCTGGCTAATTATTATCTTTGACCACATTCTTTACCTCGCAAAGGAGCTGGAAATACTATGTAATGGAGGAATAAAGCATCTCTGATTTTATATGCTTGATATAGAGGAACTGTTAAAACTTCCCATGCTCTCAGGAGCCCCAAAGAAGGTCACGCGTCCCAAAACATTTTCCTTATGTAAGTTTTAGTGAATTATATCATTTTTATATGTTAATGGCCTCTTCTAACAAAAAAAGGTATTGATATTAAATACTCTTATACCATCTCATCATAGGGGTTGAGTGGAGGCGTAAGCTTGACCTGCAGTCTAAACTTTATAAACAATTAGTTTGGAAAGTTTTATGTAGGCATTAGAATGCGTTTCCTATAATCTCAACATACCAAAGAATAAATTTATGAAATGGCAGTCCCCTTAAACTCCTGGGTTGGACCATTTGCAAACCAACGTGACCTCTGTCCCTGCGCTGGAACTTCCTGAAAGTATCAAATGTTATGCTAAACTCTTTGTTGCCACAAAATCCTCAATCTTTCATCTCATACCATTTTAGTTTTTAGAAAAAAACAAAATTATAAATATTAAGATAAAATCTTCCACCTATCTCTTGTTCTTAAAGAAGTAGGATATTCTAGAATAAAAGATTCAGAGATTTGATAATTAGATAATTAACCTTATATATGTTTTTTCCAGTATGCTCTTATCCTTTATTTGTTGAAGCGCTGATGAGTCTAATTGCTGTTGTGTGATTTTGGCGACCTCAACTATATAATAGTTCCAGACCTGCACCCCATATCTCTACAACAAAATACCATATGGTATGTTGATATGGACAAGGTCTTCAACTATAAGGACTGCCATAACGCGTTGAACCAGATCAGCAGTAAAGAAGATCAGAAATTATTGATGCTTACCGCACCAGAAAATAAATCTATCAATTCCATGTGATGCTTTGAGATAAAGAACGCCCATTCTGATTTCAGCACTTTATTAATGCCATTCTTGGGGACCTTGTTGGAGTATGTGTTATTGCCTATATGGATGTTTCTTGGGTTTCTCCTAAGATATAACATCCCATATGTAACACCTGCCAGAAGTTCTAAAACGTCTCTCCCAAGAAAACCTAACCATCTAGGCGAGTTAATATGAGTTCTTATATACACAGATCACCTTCCTGGGCAACATATCTTCAGCATAGTGTACATAATAGCGCAAAACAAGGAACACACCATCCAATATTGGCCAAGCCTTTCTCCCTTTAAGAGTTGAGGATCTTCTAAGGCACCTGAAGCTTTATAAAAAGCTTACTCCTTCAATTATCAAATGCTGCTGCACTAGTATTTCACCTCTAAAAAGACCCTAACTTAGACTTCAGTTTAAAGCTCTATCTTCAATGTTACAAAAAAATTTCATGTTGTCTAGCCAGTGAAAAGAGTGCATTTAATTCTCTTGTTTCTGAAGAAATTATGTCAGTAAAAGCAAGAACCCCAGGGATTACTTACCAACATAGGAGAGGATGATATTTTATTTTAATTTATTGTGGGGAAGGCTGAACATGGGACAGACACTTCTGAATATGACTCAGGACAGATAAACTTAGTACCAGGGGAGGCACCCCAGAGAAGCGATGCTATCTCTTGTTGCCAGCGGGAACACCACTTATGGGGAGGGGGAAGGAACGTGTGAAGGGGCCGTAGCCACTATTGAGCACGTGTGGAGGAAGGGGTCTGATTTAATGAGCCAGACTGGGAACCAGGAGGAGACTAGCTGTCGGCGACACAGTGGGAGGTATCCAAACATCCACGCTTGAAAGTAGTCCACCAAATGAGACCAGAATCTGTGGACAGTTACTGGGAGGGTGGGGGTTGGAGCCTGCGATGGCATCTAAGACAATCATGTGGATGGTACACATGGCGATTGCAACCACCAAAGTACAGAGGGAGGGTGGAAGGGGGAGGCCATTGATAGAGCAAACATATCTCTTGACAGACTGAAGGGATGCGTTTGATCCTGGCCCACCAGACATTGAACTTCGCTCCATATCACTTTAGAGGTGGGGCACTTCTCCAGGCGGTGGAACAGCGTTCCATACTGGCTGCACACGACACAGGATGAGTGTAAAGCGTTAGAGCGCTCATCTGTATGATACACCCGCCTCAGGCAGCGCCACACATGGGAGCGGACTTGAGGCTGCAACAGAGGGTGATGTACATATTTCCAGATTGTTTCTTGGGTCTCAAT
The DNA here is from genome assembly GCA_022478985.1 of Massospora cicadina. Lineage (NCBI taxonomy): Eukaryota > Fungi > Entomophthoromycota > Entomophthoromycetes > Entomophthorales > Entomophthoraceae > Massospora > Massospora cicadina. The sequence continues at coordinate 25,680 of JAKSZP010002683.1, forward strand.
GGAATAAGATATGTCCATCATGTCCAGGTAGTCCACCCTGGATAGGACATGGGGCCAAATGGGGATCACGCCATCATGGATGGGTAGCCCCTGTACCTCTTGTGTGAACTGAGGAGAGGGGCGGCCTCTTTGGGTTGCATGTCCGCTAATACAAATTTTCCAATCTGCGCTCCGCATGGAGAGTAGGATTCATTTGTAGTGGGTTTTTGTCCCGTGAGGACCTGTGGCCAATGTGTGTGAAGCGAGGTATTTCACCAGGGAGTGGGGGTTTGATGGATTGTTGAGGCCCAAGGCTCAGGATAAGTTGGAGCGGGCTGCGCGGGACCAGTGTTGGGATGGGAGTGTAGGGGTGGTGACGGCCGCAATCCAGGTACCCAGGATCTTGGCAGCATGGGCTTTGAAGTCAAGCAGGCCCATGCCACCTTGATGATGAGGGCCAAACATGACCTCTAGCCGCACTGGTGGAGGGTGGCCTGACCAAAGCCATCCTTGCAGCAAGGCATACAAGGATTTGAAGAAGCTTGAGGAGAAGGGAAGGCGTGGGCTCCGAACCAGACTTTGGATAGGAGCATAGAGTTGGCTAAAATAACCCTGCCAGTAAGGGAAGTAGGGTGGGCTCTGAGAGAGGCGATTCTCTTAGTCACGTTGTCCAGAATATGGCACTCCATTACTGCTGACGCATAACCGCCTGCCTCCATCCACACGCCCAGATGGCGCACCGGACCTATGGTAGGACGTGGCATGAAGGGGAGCACCAGTGGAGCGGTGTGTGTTGAGTTAGTAAGGCGAGGACGTGGGCGAGCAGATGGGCCGGGTTGGGAACTAATTGCTGGGGCCCAGCAGTTCTGAAACCTACCAAGGAGGATGATTTTGGTTTTGGAGGCGTTCAGTGCCGCGTTGCTTACCCGGGAATATTCCTGGATGAGAGCTCCAAGCGCGCATGCATCTTGATTATTAGACACCCCAACCACACAATCATCTGCAAATGCCAATATCTTGACTGGGGCTTGGCCTGGCACATGGACCCCAGTGAGTTGGGCATTCACATTTCGCAGTAGTGGGTCAAGGCTGAAGTTGTATAAGAGTGGGCTGAGGGGTCCCCTTGTCGTATGCCCCTTTGAGGGTGGACTACTTCCGTTAGGAAGCCAGGGCCACGCACTGCCATTGTTGCAGATTCTGTGAGCAGCATCACACAGTTGATGAAGCGAGGGGGTAGGCGGAATTGATGGAGGCAGGCCCTTAGGTATTCCCAGTTTACTCTATCAAAGGCCTTTTGTTGGTCCAAGAATACAAGTGCCCCAGAGGCTGTGGACTGACATACATTAGCCACAGAGTGCACATTATCCCAAAAAACCTTCTGGGGATGAATCAAATTGTTATGGGGAGATGGTGGCAGATACTACAGTCCCTAATCGGTTAGCCATAATTTTTGTTAAAATTTTGGTGTCTGTGTTTGTTAGAGAAAAGGGGTGCCAGTTGGCTAAGTCAAGCTTATCCCCTTTCTTGTAGAGTGTGACAGTAAAGGCCTCATGTCCTCCTGGTAGGAGGCGCGTTTCCAACAGGCTTTGGTTAAGTGAGGCAAGCAGAAGTGGGGACATATATTTGAAATATTTTTTGTAGAACTCATATGGAATGCCATCTGGGCCTGGGCATTTTCAGTTTGGCGCACCACGAATAGCTGTCCATAATTTGTTCGGAGTAATTAAATTCATTATTTCTGGGTATCAGAAAATGGTGCAGATATGAGTTCAGTTGAGAAATTCTGCCACTTCAGCTGGCAGAATTGGTTCGGCTTGGTACAACTCAGAGTAATATTTTTGTGTTACGATTGCCACTTCAGCTGGTGTACCCGCAATAGAATTATCCAATCTTTGCACCTGTGTGCAGGCCACGCTCTGGCATGGTGCGAAAATTTTTAAAGAAATATGTGGGGCACTTGTCACCTTTTGTGATGCGTGTGGCCCTGTATTGAACACAAAACTGATGTTTGTGTTGCCTTTCGAGTGCATTAAGGTGGGTGGCTGCCTCCGCCCACTTCCAGCCCCATGCAGGGCTATATCCTGTAGCTGGAATATTGGACTCCAAGTGTACCAATTCTGCCAGAGCGCATGAGATAACCACCAATGTGGCTCATGAGCATCTGGAGGAGAGATGGTGAGAGTGGCGAATGGTGTCCTCTTTGAAAGTTGCCCATGTGTAAATGGGGTCCGTGCAAAATGGTACAACAAACTTTTTTGCCAAAGTTGCCTCTTCCACCCACGTGGAAAATCTTGGTGACGTGAGCTCAGGGGGGGGCAGATTTTGTATCAATGTGGGGCCTTAGCAACTGTGACAGGTAGGTGGTAGGTTATCAAGACCAGTCGTTGGTTGGAGAATTCCATTTTCATTGTTTTGAAGTGGGAGATGTGGGGTTGGAATTTCGCCGGCATTAGAATGAGGTCAATGCGGGTCATGGACCTTGATTGGCTGTTGTGGACATGGGGATGCGTCATGTTTTTGAGCAGTGGGGCATGTCGTGGCAGCGCTTCAATTACCCCAAGGGTGGCCTTTAGAACGCGTAGTTTTACATGACCCTGTGGGGCTGGGGTGAGGGAGGCCACTGGTCTATTGGTGAGGTTAGCTAACAGTTCATGTCACCGACTAGGAAAGAATCAGGGGGTAGCAGGAGGGATTTGACTGACAATAAAAAATCCTGATGCTTGTGTGCACCATTTGGGGCATAGATGTTGACGATTGCATGTGCTACATCGGCCCACAAGAAGGTGACGATGAGCACTTAGCCATTTAGGAATGTTTCTGAGGATACAAATTTGAAAAAATTATTTTTCCAAATTAGCACCCACAGTGCTTCGACCAAAAGGATAGGGATGGGAGGAGCATTGTTTTCCAAGTTTCCTCAGAACTTCGTGGACAGTGGGACTCCTGGATGGCCAGGATATCCACGGGTAAATTGTGTTGTAAAAAACTCAGATTCCTAGCCCAGGATGGGGAGGCCTTGAGTCCGGCGATATTCAACATCCCTAAAGTGAAGGTTTCCCCCATCACACCTTAGGTGCGAGGGGTAGGCCCCTGGGCCCACCAGTCTCTTCAAGGTCCCCACAGGCTTTCACAGCAGTGCGGGTGTTAGCAGCAATGCTATTGGAGTTTTTGTTGATTTTTGCATAAAGAGTCACATTGGCTTTGACCTTTTGCTTTTTGTTTTCCCGACGTTGGACGAATTTTTGTGGTGCAGATGATTTTGGTGCACCGTTGAGCGGGTCAAAAAAATATTTTTCAGTTGGGATAGGTCCCAAGTCAGTTTCAACTGAAGCTTGGGTGCAACGATTGGGTGAGATTGAGTCTCCTATTGGATCCTTAGATTGAGTGGCCCACTCAGCATGGGATTCCTAATCTGATTGTTTGTCGAATTCCTGAGTTGCTTCCGCCGTGAAGGTTTCCATGTCCTCCTGGTGTTGTGAGTATGGGATAGCGGTGGTGGCCTTGGCCATTTCCTTGGCTGTGGCCCTATGGGCCTTCTTGGCTTTCTTCCGTTCTTGCGGGGAGATAGGCTTTACCAATAGGTAGCAGCCTTGTGCTCCCCACAGGAAAGCCTCCTTGGTGCTTGCAGTTGGTTCGTAGTGCGCCTCTCCGTTGGCCATGGCCACCGAGGGGTGCTCTTGGAATGTGACGCCCTCCTTGATGGGGCATGCGTATGCCTTATGGCCAAATGCATCAAAGTGGGTGCAAATGGGGGCGCGCTGTCCATGGTCACCCGGAATGGGTGGGTGGTATGCCCTGCAATATCAATAAAAGTGGAGTGCGGGATCTGGGTTAAGTCCTTCACAATCTCCTCAGTTGGGGTCAAAATTGTGATGGCTTTGCTGGTTCACAATTGTGGCATCAGCATGAAGCGTTGCATTTTGAAAGATTGTATTTCACCATATACAACGAGACCATTTTCAGGTGTTGTTCCAAAATGTCACGTTTTACCATAGTAGGCAAAAAGTCAAACGTGAGGAAAATTTGGTTTGATTTTGTCCATCTGGTGCATTTGGTTTTCGATGACCCATTGCCCTTCAGGGAGGTCAACCACTATGTGCACCACTGCAGCCTCGTCTGCTGCTTTTTTGCTTTTGAAACCTAGGTCCAGCCAACCGTGTGACATGGAGTGAGGTGCAACGTATACCGCGGTCAGGAAAATTTTGTGTACATCTTCACAAAATTTTTCCCATAAGGCCGTTTTTTGGATGTCCAGATACACGCAGACTCCGAATTCCAATGATGAAAGTGGTTGGGAGTGTGGCGTGTTGATGTACTGGTTGCATCATGCTTGCCATGCGAGTATCTCTGGGGAAATCATGACCACCGGTTTTTTAAGATTTTTGTCTATTCCGCTGGATTCTCCAGGGTATTTTCGAACGTTAGAGGCCGTGGGCCTTCCACCTGCTCCTCTTACCTTGATTGCCCAACTGCTCCCTGACATGGGCGCAGACTAATCTTTTCTGTGAGAGTATCAAACTAGATTCAGTCTTGAATTCAATAGGTTGCAAAAGTGATTGCAACGAGAAAGAAAAGTTTGAGAGGATGATATTCTTTTAAATTTATTGTGGGGAAGGCTGACCATGGGATGGACACTTCCGAATATGACTCAGGACAGATAAACTTAGTACTGGGGGAGGCACCCCAGAGAAGCGATGCTATCTCTTGTTACCAGCGGTTTTGCCACTTATGGGGAGGGGGAGGGAACGTGTGAAGGGGCCGTAGCCACTATTGAGCACATGTGGAGGAAGGGGTCTGATTTGATGAACCAGACTGGGAACCAGGAGGAGACCAGGTGTCGGCGATGTGGTGGGAGGTATCCAAACATCCACACTTGAAAGTGGACCACCAAATGAGACCAGAATCTGTGGACAATTTCTGGGAGGGTGGGGGTGGAGCTTGCAATGGCATCTAAGACAATCGTGTGGATGGTCCACATGGCGATTGCAACCACCAGAGCACGGATGGAGGGTGGAAGGGGGAGGCCATTGATAGAGCAAACATATCTCTTGACAGACTGAAGGGATGCGTTTGATCCTGGCCCAGCAGACGTTGAACTTCGCGCCATATCACTTTAGAGGTGGGGCACTTCTCCAGGTGGTGGAACAGCGTTCCATACTGGCTGCACATGACACAGGATGAGTGTAAAACGTTAGAGCGCTCAGCCTTATGGTACACCCGCCTCAGGCAGCACCACACATGGGAGCGGACTTGAGGCTGCAACAGAGGGTGATGTACATATTTCCAGATTGTTTCTTGGGTCTCAATGGAATAAGGGATGTCCATCATGTCCAGGTAGTCCACCCTGGATAGGACATGGGGCCGAATGGGGATCACGCCATCATGGATGGGTAGCCCCTGTACCTCTTGTGTGAACTGAGGAGAGGGGCGGCCTCTTTGGGTTGTATGTCCGCTAATACAAATTCTCCACTCTGCGCTCCGCATGGAGAGTAGGATTCATTTGTAGTGGGTTTTTGTCCCGTGAGGACCTGTGGCCGATGTGTGTGATGCGAGGTATTTCATCAGGGAGTGGGGGTTTGATGGAATGTTGAGGCCCAAGGCTCAGGAGAGGTTGGAGCGGGCTGCGCGGGACCAGTGTTGGTATGGGAGTGTAGGAGTGGTGACGGCCGCGATTCAGGTGCCCAGGATCTTGGCAGCATGGGCTTTGAAGTCAAGCAGGCCCATGCCACCTTGATGATGAGGGCCAAACATGACCTCTAGCCGCACTGGTGGAGGGTGGCCTGACCAAAGCCATCCTTGCAGCAAGGCATACAAGGATTTGAAGAAGCTTGAGGAGAAGGGAAGGCGTGGGCTCCGAACCAGACTTTGGATAGGAGCATAGAGTTGGCTAAAATAACCCTGCCAGTAAGGGAAGTAGGGTGGGCTCTGAGAGAGGCGATTCGCTTTGTCACATTGTCCAGAATATGACACTCCATTACTGCTGACGCGTATCCGCCTGCCTCCATCCACACGCCCAGATGGTGCACCGGTCCTATGGTAGGACTTGGCACGAAGGGGAGTACCAGTGGAGCGGTGTGTGTTGAGTTAGTAAGGCGTGGATGTGGGCGAGCAGATGGGCCAAGTTGGGAACTAGTTGCTGGGGCCCAGCAGTTCTGAAACCTACCAAGGAGGATGATTTTAGTTTTGGAGGCGTTCAGTGCCACATTGCTTACCCGGGAATATTCCTGGATGAGAGCTTCAGCGCGCATGCATCTTGATTATCAGACACCCCAACCACACAATCATCTGCAAATGCCAATATCTTGACTGGGGCTTGGCCTGGCACATGGACCCCAGTGAGTTGGGCATTCACATTTTGCAGTAGTGGTTCAAGGCTGAAGTTGTATAAGAGTGGGCTGAAGGGGTCCCCTTGTCGCATGCCCCTTTGAGGGTGGACTACTTCCGTTAGGAAGCCAGGGCCACGCACTGCCATTGTTGCAGATTCTGTGAGCAGCATCACACAGTTGATGAAGTGAGGGGGTAGGTGGAATTGATGGAGGCAGGCCCTTAGGTATTCCCAGTTTACTCTATCAAAGGCCTTTTGTTGGTCCAAGAATACAAGTGCCCCAGAGGCTGTGGACTGACATAAATTAGCCACAGAGTGCATGTTATCTGAAAAAACCTTCTGGGGATGACCCGAATTGTTCTGGGGAGATGGTGGCAGATGCTACAGTCCCTAATCGGTTAGCCATAATTTTGTTAAAATTTTGGTATCTGTGTACGTTAAAGAAATGGGGTGCCAGTTGGCTAAGTCAAGCTTATCCCCTTTCTTGAAGAGTGTGACAGTAAAGGCCTCATGTCCTCCTGGTAGGAGGCGCGTTTCCAACAGGCTTTGGTTAAGTGAGGCAAGCAGAAGTGGGGACATATATTTGAAATATTTTTTGTAGAACTCATATGGAATGCCATCTGGGCCTGGGCATTTTCAGTTTGGCGCACCACGAATAGCTGTCCATAATTTGTTCGGAGTAATTAAATTCATTATTTCTGGGTATTGGAAAACAGTGCGGATATGAGCTCAGTCAAGAAATTCTGCCACTTTGGCCAGCTGAATTGGTTTGGCTCGGTACAACTCAGAGTAATCTTGCGTTTTGATTGCCACTTCAGCTGGTGTACCCGCAATAGAATTATCCAGTCTTTGCACCTGTGTGCAGGCCACGCTCTGGCATGGTGCGAAAATTTTTAAAGAAATATGCGGGGCACTTGTCACCTTTTGTGATGCGTGTGGCCCTGTATTGAACACAAAAACGATGTTTGTGTTGCCTTTTGAGTGCGTTGAGGTGGGTGGCTGCCTCCGCCCACTTCCAGCCCCATGCAGGGCTGTATCCTGTAGCTGGAATATTGGACTCCAAGTGTACCAATTCTGCCAGAGCGCATGAGATAACTGCCAATGTGGCTCGTGAGCGTCTGAGGAGAGATGGTGAGAGTGGCAGATGGTGTCCTCTTTGAAAGTTGCCCATGTGGAAATGGGGTCCGCGCAAAACGGTACAACAAACTTTTTTGCCAAAGTTGCCTCTTCCACCCACATGGAAAATCCTGGTGATGCGAGCTTGGGGGGCAGATTTTGTACCAATGTGGAGCCTTAGCAACTGTGACAGGTAGGTGGTAGGTTATCAAGACCAGTCGTTGGTTGGAGAATTCCATTTTCATTGTTTTGAAGTGGGAGATGTGGGGTTGGAATTTCGCCGGCATTAGAATGGGGTCAATGCGGGTCATTGACCTTAGTTGGCTGTTGTGGACATGGGGACGCATCATGTTTTTGGGCAGTGGAGCATGTCGTGGCAGCGCTTCAATTACCCCAAGGGTGGCCTTTAGAACGCGTAGTTCTACATGACCCTGTGGGGCGTGGGGTGAGGGAGGCCACCGGTCCATTGGTGAGGTTAGCCAACAGTTCATGTCACCGACTAGAAAGAATCAGGGGGTAGCAGGAGGGATTTGACCAACAATAAAAAATCCTGATGCTTGTGTGCACCATTTGGGGCATAGATGTTGACGATTGCGTGTGCTACATCAGCCCACGAGAAGGTGATGATGAGCACTTAGCCATTTAGGAATGTTTCTGAGGATACAAATTTGAAAAAATTATTTTTCAAAATTAGCACCCCACAGTGCTTTGACCAAAAGGATAAAAATGGGAGGAGCATTGTTTTCCAATGTTTCCTCGGAACCTTGTGGACAGTGGGACTCCTGGATGGCCAGGATATCCACGGGTAAATTGTGTTGTAAAAAACTCAGTTTCCTAGCCTAGGATGGGGAGGCCTTGAGTCCAGCGATATTCAATATCTCTAGAGTGAAGGTTTCCCCCATCGCACCTTAGGTGTGAGGGGGTGGGCCCCTGGGCCCACCAGCCTCTTCAAGGTCCCCACAGGCTTTCACAGCAGAGTGGGTAATAGCAGCAATGCTATCGGAGTTTTTATTGATTTTTGTGGAAAGAGTCGCATTGGCTTTGGCCTTTTGCTTTTTATTTTCCAAACGTCGGATGAATTTTTTGCGGTACAGATGAGTTTGGTGCGCCATTGAGTGGGTCAAAAAAATTTTTCAGTTGGGATAGGTCCCATGTCAGTTTTGACTGGCGCTTGGGTACAACGATTGGGAGAGATTGAGTCTCCTATCAGATCCTCAGATTGAGTGGCCCACTCAGCATGGGCTTCCCAATCTGATTGGTTGATGGATTCCCAAGTTGCTTCCGCCGCGAAGGTTTCCATGTCCTCCTGGCGTTGTGAGTGTGGGATAGCGGTGGTGGCCTTGGCTGTTTCCTTGGCCGCGGCCCTATGGGCCTGCTTGGCCTTCTTCCGTTCTTGTGGGGAGATAGGCTTTACCAATAGGTAGCAGCCTTGTGCTCCCCACAGGAAATCCTCCCTGGTGCTTGCAGTTGGTTTGTAGTGCGCCTCTCCGTTGGCCATGGCCACTGAGGGGTGCTCTTGGAATGTGACGCCCTCCTTGATGGGGCACGCATGCACCTTATGGCTGAATGCGTCACAGTGGGTGAAAATGGGGGCGCGCTGTCCATGGTCACCCAGAATGGGTGGGTGGTATGCCCTGCAATATCAATAAAAGTGCAGTGCGGGATCTGGGTTAGGTCCTTTGCGATCTCCTCAGTTGGGGTCAGAACTGCAATGGCTTTGCCGGTGCACAGGTGTGGCATCAGCGTGAAGCGTTGAATTTCTAAAGATTGTATTTTGCCATATATGGTGAGACCATCTTTCAGGTGTTGTTCCAAAATGTCACGTTTTACCGTAGTAGGCAAAAAGTCAAACATGAGGAAAATTTGGTTTGATTTTGTCCATCTGGTGCATTTGGTTTTGATGAACCATTGCCCTTCAGGGAGGTCAACCACTATGCGCACCGCTGCAGCCTCATCTGCTGCTTTTTTCTTTCAAAACCTAGGTCCAGCCAACTGTGTGACATGGAGTGAGGTGCAACATACACCGCTGTCAGGAAAATTTTGTGTACATCTTCACAAAATTTTTCCCATAAGGCCGTTTTTTGGATGTCCAGATACACGTGGACTCCAAATTCCACCGATGAAAGTGGTTGGGAGTGTGGCGTGTTGATGTACTGGTTGCATCATGCTTGCCATGCGAGTATCTCTGGGGAAATCGTGACCGCCAGTTTTTTAAGATTTTTGTCTATTCCGCCAGATTCTCCGGGGCGTATTTTGAACGTTGGAGGCCGTGGGACTTCCACCTGCTCCTCTTACCTTGCTTGCCAACTGCTCCATGACATGGGCGCAGACTAATCTCCTCTGTGAGAGTATCAAACTAGATTCAGTCTTGAATTGAATAGGTTGCAAAAGTGTTTGCAACGAGAAAGAAAAGTGAGAGGATGATATTTTTAGTAATTAAAAAATTCTATGTGATTTGAGGCTTCCTTGAGGAGGCCAGCGGCAAGGCTAACGTCTTCATTAGATATAAAAATAAAAAAGCCTATTTAAAAATCTTATTAAACAAAAATCCTGGTCTATCAGAAGTACTCTAAGTACATTAGGGGTGTTGGCCATAGTCCAATTGCTGTGATATTGATCCAATTCTAGTCAATAGTATCATCTTATAATCAATAGTAGTGTTTTATCTTAATTAAGCAAAAACTGTTATTGATTAAAGTTAAATTTTGCTTAGTTGAGTAATATTATAATCAAAAACGGGCCTAATTAACCTTTATTCCAATCAAATGCACTAATCAGTTACTAATTTTGATTACTAGTACAGCCTAAAGAAAGAAATAAAACGCTTGAATTTCCCTTACATATATTCTTTGAGTCAACTTAGTCATACTTGGCCCTCACCAACGTTAGTTAAGGGTAACTTTAAATTTGAAAAGGTGGCCGACTTGTTTATTTAGACATGTTATTCTCCTCCTTGTTCTTGAAATTAGTACCCACAATTATTTCATTGGAGATGGCATTACTCTCCAATTTCAGGCACCGCCCCTCCATCAGGTGCTTCATCCAGAGAACTATTTTTTTGAGTAGGAGAAAGATTCATGGCGTCAATTCTGGGGGTTGTTTTTGGGGCCTGCAGCATGGGAAAAGCACTTGTGGAGTATATCAAGGATGTTCTGCGCATGAGAACAATAATGGACTAGAACACAGCTGTTCTTCACAAAAACTAAACCTTTCCATGATACTATGTGTCTAAGCCTTTTTCCTACATGATGGAAAGCCAGTCTCCTCCACTTCCCAGTTAGGTGCCTTATCAATGAGTTACAACTCAGGAGTCTCAGGAGGGGGACCCTCAAACCGAGTCAGCTTACTATCATGAACTGTGGCAAAGATGCAGAATTCTGGCAGAAGTTTCAGATGGTTAAAGGCATGAACCACCGTTTTAACAACGCGGTAAGGTCCTATCCACTCTGGTCCTAGCTTCTTGCATGACTGCTTGATAAGGATACTCTTAGCATTAAGCATTAAATGTCTCTCTCTTTATATTAAGGCCCTACTCTCCTATATCCTAGTTCTCCTTGTTGACCTTCATGGCATCCTCCAAGTTTGCGTTTACCCTCTGGTATACTTTCTTGACGAACTTGGAAAAATCCAAAACAGATTTAACTTGGGCCCACAGCTGGTTCCATGTCAAACATGGAGTTGAGCTATAATTATAAACAAGAACACCCAATGGAAGATGCTTGGCGTTGTTGTAGATGAATTGAGGTAAGGGGATGTGTGAGGCCCGATATGAGTGATCTGCCACCATGTAACACCGCATGAATTTCTCCAAACACTGGATCACTCGTTTTGTAGGACCTTTTGATTGTAGTGGAAGGCAGTAGAAAAGCAAAGATGAATTTGAAAATCCTTACAAATATTTTCTAAAGATATGGATTTGAACTGAGATCCACAGTCACTAAATATTCTGGGGTACTACACAAGGGAAGAAATAGTGGGAAACTGTAAAAAACATGTGGGTTCTACTGAAAAACAGATTCTCTTAAATTCTGGTTATAATTTAGATTGTAGACTAGCTGGTTGTATGAAGACAATTAGCCTCATCAAGTCTTAATTATTAAGTAAATTTGGCCTACTCTGCCAGATGTTATTGTTGTAAGTGACTTCAGCCTCACTCTAGCAATAAATAAAGATACAAGTGACTTTGGCCTCATTTCTGGTGGTTGACAGTTAGACAGCAGAGTTCTCTTCAACAAGAAGAAGGTAGACAACAATATATAATAAGATATAAAAACTAGGGGATAATAAAAATACCCGATAGTTCGAGATTTGAGATTCATAAATTAGTTTTAATAACCGCATAAAGTCACTTTTGAGCGATTTTAAATTTAAATTTTATTTATCCACAGCCATCTGCCCAAGCCTATTCTTTGATGTCCTTGGCTCCGCCGCCTGCCACCCCAGTGTGGGGCAGCGGTGCACCCCTGCCTAGCGTTTTCCACCTCACAGGCAAGCGCATTCAGATGGGCTCAAACAGCCCGCCCACTGCTTTCAGTCGTTTTGTCCCCCCACCGGACTTAGCACTTCACCTGGCGCGCGTCCACCCTTCTCGCCCCCATCCTCTCGCCCTCCCTTGATCCGCCATTCGCTATTGCCTCAGAGTGGACTATGGGCGTTTGTTCCCGTATGCCAATAAGGCAATTATTGACCTAGCCACTACAGCCTTTGCGCCAGCTGGCTTTATAGACTTCCGCCCTTTTAAGGGTACTTTAGCGTTGGGTTCCGATCTGAGGCAGACGTTGAAGCAGCAGCACAAACTCCTCTAATCTATAAAAATACCCCCATTCCCACAACCCGTACTCGCCTCCCTTCAGACACCACGCTGGTGGTATCCTTTGCAAATCTCCCATCCCACCTTCCACCCCAGGTTTTGTATGCCCAGTTGGTCGCGGGGGTCATGGCTTATGGCACTCAGCCCAACCTCATCTTTGCCATTCCATCTGGTGCAGAGCGCCTTGCTGCTCCTGGGGCAACAGCTACCATCATACCACACCACCCTACCATAGCCCAACAAATCTCACCCCGCGCTAGTGTGGCTGCAGCGCCTGATCATTTCTTTTGGGCTCAGGTCGATAATGGTAGGCAGATTTGTTCCCTTTGCTTTGGCATCAACCATGCAAAAAGAGCGTGCCCTCAGGCCAAGTCCGCTGCTGCAGCTTCTGAGCCTCCTTCTGGAGGTTCAGTATGGGGTGCTTTGCTGCCCCCTCCCACCCTCCAATCTCATTCAGTGGGCCCACATGGAAAATCAGCCCCCCAAGAACTCCAGCCTCACTCTCCCACCTAAATCTACCCCGCCAATCAGAGCAATGCTTGGACCACCATTGGCACCCAAGCAGCTGCCCATTCGCCCAATACCACCCACCCAAATTCTAACGCCACTATTCCAGTGAACCAAGATCCATGGGATCTATTGGCTGAAACTGACGAATCAGGTAATTTCCTCATTAGTAAGCATACAGGTCAACCTCTCTGCCAAGACAATTATGGTTGGGCAGAATTTTTCCTTCCCAACTTCAGTGAAACCCCTACCCCTCGCCATTTTGCTCCTCTGCCCAATTAAGCCCCCTTCCAAAGTGATCACCAGCTCGCCTTAGCTGCGGTGGCCTCTCCTCATTGCCCAAAACTACGCACCATGGCGGCCCAGTCAGTGGCTCAGCTCCAGCATGGCCTGCCCACCCTCTTCTTCCCCCCAACTTCCCTGAATCTCCCTGCAGTGACATCTTAAAACTATTTAATGATGCTGAAGTTGCTGTTATGAATGTCACAACAATTGCTTCATTCAACCCCTCAGCCAAAATCACCCGCCACAGTATCTCCCTTTTCAACCAACTTCCTGAAGCCCGCAAAGAAGCTGAAGTTCTCCTCGCAGCTTTTGTTGAATCACTTTCCCATCATTATCTTGATTTGGAAGAGGAAAACTCCTACTACGCTGACCTCAACCCCCACTATGTGGATGCCCCAACGCCCGGCTCTCTGCTCTGATCTGGTACTGTAACCAACATCCCTTGATCAAGGTGGGTCTTTCTGAAAACCAACCCCCCAGCCCCTCCTCACCCTCTGCCATGGTGGGTTAGCAGTTTCTGCTTCCCACCTGGTTAGCAGTTTTGTTTTGTCATTTTGAGTGTTGTGTTTGGTACTGTCGTCCCCTGGTTGGTGTACCTCAAATAAATTGAAGGTAGCATAATATTCATCAGAGAGAGGTAGCTTTACAATAAAATTAACCAAGAGGAAATCCAGGTTCCCACTACCTTCTGGACTAAACCATCAAGCCAGCAAGGGTTTGATAAATTGGTTTCGTTTTTTGCAAGCAAGGAGCTCCTTTAGATACTTAGCATCCTGTATATAAATTCCCTTCCAGTTTATAAGTTCAACATATAAGTTTTTGGGTTTAATTTTTTCAGGATGCCCTACAGTTATATCATGGTGTTTCTTGATTATCTCCAGGCTAAGTAATCTTACAGGAACCCATAAGTTTCCCTGAAATCATAATATTTTTCTTTATATGGTACCCCTTTGTTGTATCCTCCTGTTTTAAATTGCATTTAGAAATAATTCAGGGTATATTAAGCAGATATACATTGATAAAGACTGAACTTTTTATAAAATTACCATACTCCTCAATATTCTCTAGAGAAGTAAAAATGGGATGCATGTGGTTGATGAGGGGTGCTAAGATAAAAATTTACCTGAAGTAATCAACAGGTGGGCGTTGTGCAGCTACACCTATTGGGACCAAAAGCTAAAGCAGGGTTACGGCCTAGAGCTTCCATCAAACTATTTTTTTCGCATTTTGTGAACTCATAAGAGAACACAAACTGTGAAAGGGTCTCATGATGGCTTGTTTACCATGGGGACAAGCATGAGTGGCTGGTAGTACAACAAAGCCTAATGTCATTAAAAATATGAAATGGGCAAGAAGAACCATGAAGAAGATGACGCCAATAGGTCAATGATTCTACTATTGCATGTAGTTTTTTGTCATAAACAGCGTAATTCAAGTCCGGTAAGGACTTCTTAAAGGAAAAATATTCTATGGGATGCTCAACTACATATTTTTTAATTGTAACAGAGCAACATTAATAGCAAATTTAGAATCATCAATAGCGATTATAAACTCATTATTTGTATATACTAGTAAAAAACTGACGTTGATTAGAGTCACTCACGGCTTATAAGGAATCCTCCATTTCATATTGTCACTTAAGAGTTATTCCACACTGGATTTATAAAAAGGGTGCAGCTACCTATGAAAAAATTTTGGAATGAACTTCTTAAGGAAGGCGCACGTTCCCAAAAGTTTCTTAATTTTCTTACTGAGGTGGTGTGGGCCAATCACAATTAGCTATCTTCTTGTCCAGAGTGATCATATGACCTTGTGAAACAATGTTCCCCAAAAAGGCGACCTGAGACTAGTAAAATACACTTACTGGTTTCATCCCCAGGTTTACTGGTCTCAAAACTTTAACCACTTGCCGCAGGTGGCTCTCATGGGAAGCTTGATTATTGATGAAAACCTTCTTGTTATCAATATAGTCCACAGCTCATACACCTAACAACTCTTCTACTGCCGCATTACTATGACGTTGTAAAATTGCATGCGCAATCTTAAAATCAGAAGGAATGACCCCTAATTGGAAAAACTCTTCATGATACAGAGTGCAGTATGCCTTTCCTGTCCCTTTGTGAAGAAGATCTGGTTAAAGGCGGATAGCAATCCAACTTGGAGAAGATTTTGGCTTTCCCCACGTGAATGCAATTTGTGTATCCATAAGATTGGGATGCAGTTCAGGCATAAAAAATTCAGGTTTTCTATAATATACACAAGGGTATAACGTACCATCTGATTTTTCCACAAAGAGGAGTGGTGCGAATACTGGAGAGGTACACTGAAAAATGATCCTTTTCAAGTTGCTCTCTATTCCAAACATTAAATGTTGCATCTTAACTAAACGTCAAAAGGTAGATTGGGGATGAAATGAGAACCAGATTAAATTTGGGTTTTTAAATCTTAATCAAACTCTGAACAATCATGTAGGACATTTTCAGACACTGCATTAGGTAGAGACTTATTTACAACAGGGAGGTAAGGGAACTTCTAGAAAGGGCTTCAGCATAGGCGCAAGACTAAGATTATGTACATTTTTAATTGTGGCAAATTCTTCAGAGTTTTGACTTCAGACATGTGTTTTTTCATTTTTCATGCTGTCTAATTCATGGAACACGACTTAAATGAGGGAACATACTGTAGGGACAAGGCTGGACGTCAGGAGGCTAAAAGGCCAGGTTGCAAGGCTTCTAAATTTAAAACATACCCTGGACCTACACTGGGTACAGGCGAGATATGACCAGGTTGGTCCTAGGGATCTGCGTGATGCTTAGATCAGGTTACAACTAAGGAGTTAAAATGCACCAGCTACAACTTTTCTTTCTCGTTGCAAACACTTTTGCAACCCATTCAATTCAAGACTAAATCTAGTTTGATAATCTCATAGAGGGTATTAGTCTGCGCCCATGTCTGGGAGCAGTTGGGCAAGCAAGGCAAGAGGAGCAGGCGGAAGGCCTGCGGCCTCTAACGTTCAAAAACGCCCCGGAGAATCTGGCGGAATAGAAAAAAATCTAAAAAAACTGGCAGTCATGATTTCCCCAGAGATACTCGCGTGGCAAGCACAATGCAACCAGTACATCAACACGCCACATTCCCAGCCACTTTCGTCAGTGGAATTCGGAGTCCGTGTGTATCTGGACATCCAAAAAACGGCCCTATGGGAAAAATTTTATGAAGATGTACACAAAATTTTCCCGACCGCGGTGTACGTTGCACCTCACTCCATGTCGTGCAGTTGGCTGGACCTAGGTTTTGAAAGCAAAAAAGCAGCAGATGAGGCTGCAGCGGTGCGCATAGTGGTTGACCTCCCTGAAGGGCAATAGTTCATCAAAACTAAATGCACCAGATGGACAAAATCAAACCAAATTTTCCTCACGTTTGACTTTTTGCCTACTATGGTAAAACGTGACATTTTGGAGCAACACCTGAAAGATGGTCTCGCCATATACAGCGAAATACAATCTTTCAAAATGCAACGTTTTACGCTGATGCCACACCTGTGCACTGGCAAAGCCATCGCAGTTCTGACCCCAACTGAGGAGATCGCGAAGGACCTAACCCAGATACCGCACTCCACCTTTATTGACATCGCAGGGCACACCACCCACCCATTCTGGGTAACCGTGGACAGCGCGCCCCCATTTGCACCCACTGTGATGCGTTCGGCCATAAGGCACATGTGTGCCCCATCAAAGAGGGTGTCACATTCCAAGAGCACCCCTCGGTGGCTATGGCAAGCGGAGAGGCGCACTATGAACCAACTGCAAGCACCAAGGAGGCTTTCCTGTGGGGAGCACAAGGCTGCTACCTATTGGTAAAGCCCATCTCCCCGCAGGAGTGGAAGAAGGCCAAGCAGGCCCATAGGTCTGCGGCCAAGGAAGCGGCCAAGGTCACCACCACCATCCCACACTCACAACACCAGGAGGACATGGAGACCTTCGCAGTGGAAGCAACTCAGGAATCCATCACCCAATCAGATTGGGAGGCCCACACTGAATGGGCCACTCAATCCGAGGATCTGATGGGAGATTTGATCTCACCCAATCGCTGCACCCAAGCCCCAGTTGAAACTGACTTAGGACCTATCCCAACCAAAAAAAATTTTTTTGCCCCACTCGATGGTGCACCAAACTTATCCGCACCACAAAAAATTTGTCTGACATCGGGAAAACAAAAAGCAAAGGCCAAAGCCAATGCAACTCTTTCCGCAAAAATTAACAAAAACCCCAATAGCGTTGCTGCTAATACCCGCGCTGCTGTGAAAGCCCGTGGGGACCTGAAAGAGGCTGGTGGGCCAGGGGGCCCACCCCTCGCACCTAAGGTGCGATGGGGGAAACCTTCACTCTAGGGACGCTGAATATCGCCGGACTCAAGGCCTCCCCGTCCCAGGCTAGGAAACTGAGTTTTTTACAAAACAATTTACCCATGGATATCCTGGCCATCCAGGAAACACACAGTCCACGAGGTTCTGAGGAAGCTTGGAGAACAATGCTCCTACCATCCCTATCCTTTTGGTCAAAGCACTGTGGGGTGCTAATTCAGAAAAACAATTTTTTCAAATTTACATCTTCAGAGATATTCCTAAATGACCGAGTGCTTGTTGTCACCTTCTCATGGGCCGATGTTGCACACACAATCGTCAACATTTATGCCCCAAATGGTGCACAAGAGCGTCAGGAATTTTTCTCGTTGGTCAAATCCCTCCCGCTACCCCCAATTCTTTCCTAATTGGCGACATGAACTGTTGGCTAACCTCACCAACGGACTGGTGGCTGCCCTCACCCCACGCCCCACAGGGTCACGTAAAACTACGCATTCTAAAAGCCACCCTTGGGTTAATGGATGCGCTGCCACGACATGCCCCACTGCTCAAAAACATGATGCGTCCCCACGTCCACAACAGCCAATTAAGGTCCATGACCCGCATTGACCTTATTCAAGCACCGGCGAAATTCCAACCCCACATCTCCCACTTCAAAACAATGAAAATGGAATTCTCCAACCAACGACTGGTCTTGATAACCTACCACCTACCTGTCACAGTTGCTAAGGCTCCACATTGGTACAAAATCTGCCCCCCAAGCTCGCATCACCAGGATTTTCCATGTGGGTGGAAGAGGCAACTTTGGCAAAAAAGTTTGTTGTACCGTTTTGCGCGGACCCCATTTCCACATGGGCAACTTTCAAAGAAGACACCATCTGAAACTATCGCCATCTCTCATCCAGACGCTCACGAGCCACATTGGCGGTTATATCGCATGTGCTGACAGAATTGGCCCACTTGGAGTCCAACATTCCAGCCTCAGGATATAGCCCTGCATGGGGCCAGAAGTGGGCAGATGCAGCAGCCCACCTCAACGCACTTGAAAGGCAACACAAACATTGGGTTTGTGTCCAATACAGGGCCACACGCATCACTAAAGGTGACAAGTGCACCGCATACTTCTTCAAAAAATTTTTGCACCATGCCAGAGCGTGGCCTGTACACAGGTGCAAAGATCGGATAATTCTATTGTAGACACACCGGCTGAAGTGGCAATCAAATTTGCAAAGATATTACTCCGAGTTATACTGAGCTGAACAAATTTAGCCAGCTGAAATGGCAGAATTTTTGACAAAGCTCATATCCGCACCATTTTCCAATACCCGGAAAAATGAATTTAATTACTCCGAACAAATTATGGACTACCATTCGCGGTGCACCAAACGAAAATGCCCAGGCCCAGATGGCATTCCATATGAGTTCTACAAAAAATATTTTAAATATATATCCCCATTGCTGCTAGCCTCACTCAACCAAAGCATGTTGGAAACGCGCCTCCTACCAGGAGGACATGAGGCCTTTATGGTCACACTCTTCAAGAAAGGGGATAGGCTAGACTTAGCCAACTGGCGCCCCATTTCTCTAACAAACACAGACACCAAAATTTTAACAAAAATTATGGCTAACCAATTAGGGACTGTAGCATCTGCCACCATCTCTCCAGAACAATTTGGTTTCATCCCCAGAAGGTCGATTTGGGATAACGTGCACTCTGTGGCTAATGTGTGTCAGTCCACAGCCTCTGGGGCACTTGTATTCTTGGACCAACAAAAGGCCTATGATAGAGTAAACTGGGAATACCTTAGGGCCTGCCTCCAACAATTCCACCTACCTCCCCGCTTCATTAACTGGGTGATGCTGCTCACGGAATCTGCAACAATGGCAGTGCGCGGCCAGGTTTCCTAACAGAAGTAGTCCATCCTCAAAGGGGCCTGTGACAAGGGGACCCCCTGAGCCCACTCTTATACAACTTCAGCCTTGACCCACTACTGCGAAATGTGAATGCCCAACTCACTGGGGTCCATGTGCCAGGCCAAACCCCAGTCAAGATGATGGCATTTGCAGATGATTGCGTGGTGGGGGTGTCTAATAACAAAGATGCATGCGCGCTTGAAGCCCTCATCCAGGAATATTCCTGGGTAAGCAACGTAGCACTGAACGCCTCCAAAACCGAAATCATCCTCCTTGGTTGGTTTCAGAACTGCTGGGCCCCAGCAAGTAGTTCCCAACCCGGCCCATCTGCTCGCCCACGTCCACACCTTACTAACTCAAAATACACCGCTCCACTGATGCTCCCCTTTGTGCCACGACCTACCATAGGACCGGTACGCCATCTGGGCGTGTGGTTGGAGGCAGGTGGATACGCGTCAGCAGTAATGGAGTGCCATATACTGGACAACGTGACGAAGCGAATCGCCTCTCTCAGAGCCCACCCTACTACCCTCACTGGCAGGGTTGTTCTTGCCAACTCTATGCTCCTATCCAAAGTCTGGTTCGGAGCCCACGCCATCCCCTTCTCCCCCAAGCTTCTTCAAATCTCTGTATGCTTTGCTAGAAGGTTGGCTTTGGTCAGGCCGCCCTCCACCAGTATGGCTAGAGTCATGTTTGGCCCTCATCATCATGGTGGCATGGGCCTACTTGACTTCAAAGCCCATGCCGCCAAGATCCTGGGCACCTGGATTGCGGCTGTCATTGCTCCTACACTCCCATCCCAACACTGGTCCCACGCGTCCTGCTCCAACTTCTCCCGAGCCTTAGGCCTCAATAATCCATCAAACCCCCACTCCCTGATGAAATACCTCACATCACACACATCAGCCACAGGTCCTCACGGGACCAAAACCCACTACAAATGAATCCTACTCTCCATGCAAAGCGCAGAGTGGAGAATTCGTATTAGTGGACATACAACCCGAAGAGGCCGCCCCTCTCCTCAGTTCACACAAGAGGTACAGGGGCTACCCATACATGATGGCGTGATCCCCATTCGACCCCAAGTCCTATCCAGGGTGGACTATCTGGACATGATGGACATCCCTTATTCCACTGAGACCCAAAAGACTATCTGGAAATACGCACACCATCCTCTGTTGCAGCCTCAAGTCCGCTCCCATGTGTGGCGCTGCCTGAGGCGGGTGTATCATACAGCTGAGCGCTCTAATGCTTTACACTCATCCTGTGTCGTGTGTGGCCAGTATGGAACGCTGTTTCACCGCCTGGAGAAGTGCCCCACCTCTAAAGTAATATGGCGCGAAGTCCAACGCCTGCTAGGCCAGGATCAAACACATCCCTTCAGTCTGTCAAGATATATGTTTGCTTCATCAATGGCTTCCCCCTCTCCCTCCCTTCGTGCTCTGGTGGTTGCAATCGCCATGTGGACTATCCACACGATTGTCTTGGATGCCATCGCTGGATCCATCCCCACCCTCCCTGAAGCTGTCCACAGATTCCAGTCTCATTTGGTGGATCACTTCCAAGCGTGGATGTTTGGATATCTCCACCACGTCGCCGACAGCTGGTCTCCTCCTGGTTCCCAGTCTGGTTCATCAAATCAGACCCCTTCCTCCACACGTGCTCAATAGTGGCTACGCCCCCTACACACGTTCCCTCCCCTTCCCATAAGTGGCGTTTCCGCTGGCAACAAGAGATAGCATCGCTTCTCTGGGGTGCCTCCCCTGGTACTAAGTTTTGTCTCGTCTGAGTCATATTTGGAAGTGTCCATCCCATGGTCGGCCTTCCCCGCAATAAATTTAAATAAAATGCACCAGCTACGTTCTCAACCCCAAAGGTTCATTTTGGTTGCTTAAGGAACAGGATATTGAACACATTCTATATATAATATTGCAAAATTGGGATGAGTCTATTTACATTTTATAGCTCAAGTTTGGACAATCTCAAGTTACAGTAACAGGGCTGATGAAAGTCTGCGCCTTTTGGTTTGCTTATGTTTAGCACCACTTCTTCCAATTGACAGTTCACACCTCATTGTTTAGTATGTTTCCAAGAGACCAACTTTCCTCATTGTAGACTTTCTAGTAAAATCCCCCAATAGTTTTTATTTTTTTGTATGGTTCCTTGGGCGAACCTGTGCTTGGATTTCTTGAGTAGGTCTCTAACAATATTGGTCACTTTATTTTATCAAAAATATTTCTCATATCTGGTGTACCTCTGGGCCGCCCCAGAACCCCCCCCAGATAGAGGCACCTATGCACCTCAGCACAGATCTCCACTTATTTTATGGACTCCTCATTAGTCCAACCAAGTTTTGTTGTTTATTTGCTATCTACCACTATATACCGCATTGTAAACCCTTTCCCTGGGTCCCTTTTGTTCCAGCACCCACAATGGTGCCCTCTTCCAATTTTTTCAATGACTAGTTCCCTGGCAGTGTGGCTGTGCATCCCACACACCTCAATGGGATTGAGTGAAAAACAGACACTCTCTTGACAATTTAAGGATAATTTTTGGTTTTTGCCTTCAAATTGGTTCTGATATCAAACTACGCCACCACTCCATCCTAAGATGATTGGTACAGCATGTTTTACTTCCAAAAAGAGGATAGCCAGGTGGTAATCACCAACATTATAATCAACCAACCCTGAACTTTTAATGTGAGTTTACCCTTGGAGGCACCTCCCTTGCCATACCACCAGGTGAGTAATGTAACTTAAGGAAGTCAGCTATGTTTTGATTAATATTATTTTATGGGGTATTGGTATCCACCAATATAGTGGTAAAACTTTCCCTAAAGGGAATAAGAATTATCAGAAGAAAAATATATAAAGAATAGTTTCTTATTGTTACAAGTGAAGCAGAAATTTTAACATTAGGATCTTCCACATGTATAATATTGTCCCCACAATGTGTTTTTAAACTGGAGAATGGAGTGGATGGTTTGCCACTCTTACCACTGTAGAGCTATATCCAACAGCATTCTCTGCTGAACCACACCTACTGGAATATATCATTGATACTTTTTTCAACCTTCTGAGTCTGGAGAATCATTATTGGAGAAACGCTGGTTCTCAAGAATGATGCAAAGATGGAATTTAGTTCTGAGCTAGAACACAATAGCTTAAAAATGACTCATTTTTATTTATAATTAATAAAAATGGCGTTTTTGGCCTTCAAATCAGAATATCTAATCTGATAGCTTAATGGACGTTGCTATCCATCACTATATTGGAAGCCCCCCTTCAATGAGGGTTTTCTTGTTCTGCATAAGGGAGTTTTAGAATGAGATAACAGATAACATTAATTATAGACTCATTTCTAAATCTTGAAAAACCTCATGATTCACCAAGAACAAAAGGAAGTCAGTAAAAGACGCTTCCACATTTAGAAGAATTTGTACTTTTAAGAGCTGTAACGATAAGGGTCTTCACAAGTGAAACAAGAATGTTTTGATTTATCATATTAATAAATTAATAAAGTGGGGCTAGAACCAAATGATCCTTGAGTTCTCTCAAACCTTGAGTTATGGAAGAAAAATATGCCTCCATAAATAAAGAAGCATGAGTTTCTGGAAGTGGTATTTTTATTGATCTCCACAGGTGAAGCAATCATGGCTAAATTATGTGTCCCCTATTTGGGGTAAGAAAATTAAAGATAGCTTTAATCAGATGATTAAAGATGGCAGGAGGAGCCCATCAAACCAGAGCGTTCTTTGCAGAAGTATCCAAAGTTCAATGGAAAAATGACAATAACCACATTGGACAGAGGTAGGGTCTGGGAATGATCTCATAATTCATTTAGATAGGAAAATAAGGTTATCCTACCTGACATTGAGCAAATAACTTATAAAAGGTTTAAAAAGGATGACAGGTCAGGATGACCTGCTTCCAGAAAGAGTTTCATCCTTTCTATGGACTTCCATGAGTTCAGCTGATCTCTAAAGACTGTAATTACACAGTTGACTGAACTGAGGGAAGATCAACACAGCAAATGAATGCATTGAGAGGGAGGACTAGAGATGTTTTAATTTTTATTTACTATAGCTTTCCAAAGAAATAGAAACTACTACCTTGTAAATCAGAATTTCTTTGGGTAGGCTTCAAAATATAAACAGCAGGATCCAGGAAGGGCTGAAATCACCAGATACGAACAGGAAGGGTAGGGGCTTACAGTTGACTGTATGAGAATAATAATAAGACATACTAAAAGTAAACTAAAAGAAATCGATGTGGCAAGCAGCATAGAGACCGTGAGAAAAGGGCCAGAGCACACATCTCCACTCAGAGAGATTTATAGTAGATTTCTCAGGCATTTTATAATAGAATGTTGATCAAGTAATGTCATGTGAATGCATTTACATCGCATGTTTCCATAGAGTTATAGGGAATGCTTACCCAAAATTCCAGGTAACAACCCACTTACAAGAGAGAGAATAATAAACTAATATTATAACAAATTAATACTGTTATTTGAGGCTTCCTTAAGGAGGTCAGTGGCATGACTAACAGCAACTACATTTGTTAAATAAATATAAAGGCTTATAAAAACTTGACCAAAAAAGATGCTAGTCTAGCAGAAAAGACTCTCTAAAGGGAACTGAGGGAGGTGAGTCATAGTTCATTTTGCTGAGTTATTGAGACAAGTCAGGCCAATGGTATCAACTTTCCATCAATAGAAAAGCTTTATTTTGAGTAAGCTTAGACTTATTATTGATTATAGTATAATTTTCTAATCTGTTGATATGATAGTCAAGGAATAAATATCCAGTTTTTAAGCAAATGCACTGACCCATTATTATTAATTAAATAACTAGTATAACTCAAGGCCATAAATGAAATACCCATGACACTCATCACAAAAACCTTAGAACCACTTGGGCATACTTGTCACTCACTAACGTTGGTCTATAATATACCTTAGATTAAAAAGGGTGGCCAACTTGATACCTTTGGCTTAGTTGAGCTCTTCCTTGTCCTTGTAAATAGTAACCACAATTGTGTCATAGGACACGACATAGCCAGTTATGGCTTTTGCTGACCCCATAAGGACATACATTGTGGTTCTCAGATTTATATACCCGTCAAGACAAAGTTCTTGTTTTTGGACTCAGAGCTATTGTAATCAGAGATTTAAACTTTTCTCAAGGAGGTCAGGACCTGACTCTGAGCTATGGTTTTTTAACCTTAACAGATTAATGATTCAAAAGTACACAATCAACGATGTGGATAAAACTTATGATCTCTATTCTATTTAAAAAAATTTTTAATTCATAGGGGGTTCGTTAGTAACCTACAATAAGAGGATTGCTTAATATCCTGAACAGGGTCATCCTTCTCATTCATGGTTTAGAGACAAATAATATAATTTAGCTGTTTTCCATCAGTGGTATTCTTTTTACCCCCTCTTTTCTTAGATTTTCCAGATTTTGTTGTTGGGATCAAAAAGTCGCCTTATTGATTAAGCACTTGAGTGGCAATAAATGATTTAAACCCCATAATGCTTCTAGAAAAAATGTCCCTTTGTCACCTTTAGCCATAGATTAGAGATCCAAAATATTTAATAGTAGGCTGATACAACTTCTTTTTTCATTAAGATTGAAAAACAGCCAAAATTTAAATCTATAAAAAATACAAAAAATATCCGCTTGATTGAGCCAAAACTTACCATTGTTAATGCCATTGAAGCCTTCTGCCCCAGTTTGGGGTGGTGGTGCACCACCATCTGGCGTATTTTGGCCGTCACCAAAACACGCCAGGGCTGTATCTGCATGCCCTCCTAACGCTAACAGGCGATATGTTCTCCCTCTGGGCTTAAACCACCACCTCACAAGCTCCCAGGAGGTGCTCTGGAGCCCTTTGGTGCTCCCATGGAGCAATATGTGTTTTAGCCTCTGGGTCAAATATGGGAATCTTTTTTTATATACATGTGCACAGCCATCTTTGAGATAGCCACGGTGGCTTACAAGCCTACCAGCTTCATTGATTTCCACCCCTTAATTGGTATTTTGACCTTGTTGATTCTTGGCGTAGAGTCTGGATTCTGCCAAGTCGGTTTGCACAGGGTATTAACCACTGGGCAACCAAATCAGACGATATGAAGATCGCCAAATTTTTAAGAAAACTAATAAACTTTCACATGGAGCTATCGCTCCTTATTCTGACCTTTATTATTTTACTAATATGCAGACCTTTCTGCCACAACCTATTTTCTTAATAAACTTCCTTCAAACCTCTATGTAACTCTTTATATCTCGATTCCCCAAGCTGGATCATCCTTGGCTTGGTGTCTTCTATTCATTTCCCCCTTTTTATTCGAAACTCTCATTGATCTCAATCTTGACATAATCCCGCATTCTCGCCAATTGGTCAACATTTCAATCAACTATTATTCATATACTTCTTTTCATTAGTCTCAAGACTCATCCCAATTCCCCCTCCAATCCATCATATGGTTAGCGTATCATCCAGTCATATCAACTTTCTGACATTACCCCCTTTGACTGGACGATATGCTCTCACTGTTTGTAGGCTTAAAGAAAATTTGCGTGAACTCAGTTGATGATCTGACTCTCCGCAGGTTCCTTGATGGTGTAAACATCTGTGCCAGTCTTCTCAATTATCTTAAACGGATCAACCCATATGTTAGAAAGCTTGTTTTTCCTCCCAAAACTGTGCTGATCATGAAATAAACATGGTCCCTTTAGAGTACAGCGGAAGTCCACTTTGTCGCTTTTGATCAGCTGACTGGTCACAAATCTTCTTAGCCTAACTGGTAGAGTAGACTTCCAATTGCATCTTGATCTTTGTGTCCATAAGAATCTTCAAATAAATGCTGGGGGTCCACTCCACCAGTTTCTTCCACACACCAATAAAGTAAAGCAGGCAAAGCTGGATGTTAGCCATATTACAGTTGGAACAGGCTCTTACCAGTGGAAAAATGATAGCTGATATTATATGCAAACACAGCTGTAGGAAGAAGGGCACTCCATTCTAAGGGTCAAATCTTTACCAATTATGGAGTATGTTTACTAGGGTTCCATTGACCTGCTCCACTATTCCAGTTTTGTTCCAGATGATATAGGTGGTCAAAGCCCCGCAGATCGCCATCAACTCATTCAACTATGGCAGAATATGTGAAGTCAAATTGATTCCATTATCCGTTAAAATGAATTGTGGGAAGCCATGTAACTGTACAACACACCACATGATGAATATGGCAGTAGTGACCGCGCCTAAATCGTTGATGGTCCTGGCCTCCACCCATCGAGTCAGATGATTTATGGTGATGATAATATACTTGGATCGATTGGTACTAGTTGGCAGAGGTCCCACTACATCAATAGAAATGGTGTCAGGTGAATCTGGGTTTAACCAGCTGGTAGGTGGTTTTCTTGTGGAATGGTTTTCCACTTGACACTGATGGCAACAACTAACCATTTCCAATACGTCATAATGCATGCTCTCCCAGTAGTATTGGGGTTGCAATATTTTTAGTTTTTCCATAATCCTCTGTGACCTACAGCCCGATGAGCATCCATTATTATCGCAGGTCTTGCTGAAGGTTTAGGGAAACTCAACGTCATGACACCAATCCGCTTATATAGTTCTCTCCCACATAGGAAAGTATCCTTCCTGAGTCCAATAACACCTTGATCACATGCGGCGGCTCATCCTTGTATTTGTTTACCACCATCTTTTCATATATTATGTCAGCTAAATCTGCTGTGATAGCGACTGTTGGCAGCCTAGAGAGACAATCCGCACTTTGGTGTTTTGCTCCCAGATGGTGTATAATCTCAAAATCATATGCTTGAAGCTTCAATGCCCAACATGCGAGGCGCCATTCCTATTACTGCAGATTCTGCAACCAATGCAAGGAAGCATGTTCTGTCACTACTTGGAATTGTACCTCATGCAAATATACCTGGAACTGTTTGTAAGCATAGATCACCGCTAAAAATTTTCACGCAGTAATGGTGTAGTTTAGTTCATTACATTTCAAGCTTAAACTACAAAATGCAACAGGATGCTTTACACATCATCATTCTTCTAAGATAATACTGCCCCTATTGTGGAAAGAGAAGCATCCGTTCGCACTATGGACTGTTTGTCAACTTTGGGATATAGCAATATGGGTGTGCTTGCTAACGCGGTGTGCAATACATCAAAAACATTCTGGCATCATTCCGTCCACTCAAAAGAAGCAGTTTTCTTCAACAACTCGAATTTTGGGGCCCCAATACAACTAAAATTGGGAATGAACTTGCGGTAGTACCCAACCATCCTCAGAAACACTTGAATGTCCTGCTTGTTACCTGGGCGAGTCATCTTGCTTATTGCTTCCACTTTAGCTGGCTGCATTTTAAGTCCATTTGAATCCATGATGAACCTGAGGTATTCCAATTGTTCTTTAAAGAAATGGCAATTCTGAGGCTTGATTTTGATATTAGTGGAAGCGAAGCATCAAAACACCTGTTCCAAATGGCCGAGGTGTTCAGTAAATGTTCACGAGAACATGTTGGTATCATTAAGATAAACTAAAACGCAGGACAACCTTTAAGTCACCAAGAATCGTATCTATGACATGCTGGAACGTAGCTGGGGCGTTGCACAACCCTTATGGCATGCGAGTTGGCTGGAATAATCCTTTGGACATAATGATAGCATCTTTTTCCCATTCTGCTGATGGCAATTCAATCTGCCAATACCCCAAAATCAGATCCATGGCGGAAAAAAATTTACCCCACTTAATCAGTCTAACGCATCATCAATCCATGGAAGAGGGTAGGAATCCTTCTTCATTACATTAATGAGTTTGCACTAGTCAATAACCACTCGATTTGAGCCTTCTTTTTCTTTTTAAGCACCAGTGATGACCATGGGCTATTCAATGGTTCCAGCATCCCCAGCACAATAAGTTTTTCCACCTCATCGGAAACAACCTCTTCTGCAGCTTTTTTTAGTACTAGATGGTCCCTCTTCTGAAGCTTTAAAATGTCTAATAGGTCACGATTGAATGGGAGGGTGATCCCCGGTATCTATCTGATGTACATCCCTTGAGCGCACCCCAAATCATGATTGTCATATGCAAAAAATTCTTGATACTTTTTGAATAACGCCATAGCCTATTCTTGTTGTTCCGCCAATAATACAGTAAGCGCTTCCCATGAAACCATGGTCAATACACTGAGTGGAGAGCTTGTTGGCAGTCCGAGATCCTCCCAAGAGCTGAAATCATGAATACAGAGACTTCTTCTATAGGAAAAAGTGTAAGTAAGCCACCACTTGATGCCAATGAATTGTTATGGTATCCTTCTGTAAATATTCTAGCAGAACTTTCACGTTTCCATTCCCAGGTAGCAGAAACCCTGGAGCCACATGTGGCTCAAGCTGCGAGTGTTGGTGAGGAGCCATGATTTCTCCATAAAATCCTTTAGGGACATTGATTTCAAGCTCAGTTTCTACCATGCATTGGTGTCCAGAGGGTATCTTTAATCACTCGCTGCTCAAAGAGGAATCCCTTTGTATTCATAAATCTGGTTGGGGAGGACCCTGGTCTGCCGCTTCAGACTTTGATAGCGCATGGAAATTACTCCGTCAAAGTATGCTATATTGAATTGAGTAGAGCAGAATGACTCCGTTGGGATTCCACACGAAGTAAAATAAACAGGAATCTGTTGACATAAAATACTAAGTGTTTTATCCGCCAAGTCTATCACAACACCAAATTTCCTCATAAATGCTGCACCAATTAACATGTCATATTAGTTTTTTGGCAGAACCACCACTGGGGCAGAAGCTCAAACTGACCCAAATCGTAGGGGTAATGCACTATATGCGCCTTTAGATACAGTGCTATGCATCTCCGCGGTTCCATATACTAGTCTATGGTCCACATCCAGTTTGAGTAGAAGCTTAGCCACCAACCGGGTAGAGACTATGTTCACAGGGGCTCCAGTATCAATGATATCAATGATTTTTGTATTTTAAACAAAAATGTCACATTAAATACATTATTGTAAGAGGAACGATCAGTATTTATTGCATGTAAGTCCAAGAGCTTACTGTTACTTAAAAAAGGGGAGATGCTCTTACCAACCTGAGGGTACTCATTAATCATTTTTCCCACCAGAATCTCTTTGTGGACTCCTATCAAAGAAGCAGCAGCCATCAGAGGATCCTTAATACTTGTGCCGGTCTGTTCTAAGATCTGCCGTGCATATGACTTCAGCGCTTCCTGGTGAAGCACAGAGCTTGAGGGTGAATTTATACGTTTGGAACCAGAAGCAGGGATATTCAATGGAAGCAGTTGGTATAGTAATTCATCCATTTGAGTTCCAGATCCTTCCCAATTAGGAGCTAGGGATTTTGTAGGGACAAGTGGATTAGACATAGCAGAGGTAGAGCATCCCATCTCTACTCTGCTTGAGCTTTTCCCTGTGGGGTTTCCTTGGTCAGTAATGTATACACTTGTATTTTGCTAGGGCAGTTTGCCGCATAATGCCCCCCAGCCGCATTGGAAGCAAGTATTCATGAAAGGTTCATGTATTTAACATGCAGCTGAAGGACCAGTGCGAAAATTAATGGTATGTTACCAAGGTCAGGAATGAGCTGGCAGATCATATTAGCCTGGAAAGGATCTGCAGATCTATATGATGAACAAATACAGTCCGGCGGTGGATAGAGTAATCACTGTAGTTCATTTTCTGAAGTCTTTGGTGAAGGGATAACAAAGGGTTGCCGGGCTATATTAGGGGCGCTGTTTATGGCATAAAGTCGGCTTAAGTATTTACAATTTGAATAAGTCCTGCCTCTTTGTTCAACACGTGAGACATAGCATTAGATAGTTCATGATGTGGTTTGATGGCTGCCATCATTGAAATAACAACATCCCAGGCAGATAAAAGGTTAGCTCTGATTAATACATGTGCTTCTGCCAAGAAATGTTCAGCAAAATCTGACAGGGTCTCATTTTGGTGAAATTTTATAGTTAGAAAGTCAGCTTTCTGTTGGTCCATCTTGGTTGCACCTCCGAACAGCTGGAGAACAATTACCTTAATTTATTTGTAGGATGCCGAGCTGTTTGGAAGGTAGCAAGTAACTTGATTGGTGCTGTCTACATCAAGGGCAGACAGCAACAGTTTAGCCTTTTGCCGATCAGAAATTCCTTCCACGGCGAATTTGAATCGCTTGAAGTAGCCATGTATATTACTGTTATGACTAAAAGGAGGTAAGTTTTTGATTCACACAGCTTTGCCTTGCTGCAGACTTCTGCAGCAAGAATCAGGCGAGTTGGTTCCAGAGTAACTAAGGGAACCACCCCCTTGTGAATCATTATTCTGCTGGCCAGTCAAGCTTGAATCCATTGTGATGAACTTGAAGGAAGTAGAGTCGCAGGGTATACATATCATCGCTTGAAGGATATTTGTTAGTGGATCCATAGCGTTCATCCCTCGAATTGCCACCAACTGCACTGTTCTCCCCAGCTCCGGCATACTCCACAAAGTGCTCATTGATCATATGCTCCACTTTAACCAAATGACATCTACACCATCCATCCTGTAATTCCCATTGCAGTGTCACATTTTATATTGCAGCTCCCAATGATATTCCTGCTCCTTTTGCAACTGCTGCTCCACTGCTTGTAGTTGTGAGAGAAAATCTTTAATTGTATTCTGCCTATGGGTGTGCTGCCAGCTAGCATTATCCACTTGTTGATTAGCGTCATCTATCTGGGTCAGGAGAGCGACTTGTTCCCATACCAATCTTTCATTGGACCATCAAAGGGTCTCAAGTCGTTCTTGCATTTCAGCATACTCTCGTGTCTCATGGATTGGAAGAGGGAAAACTTGATTCCGCTCAGCATGACTATCTGCTTCCAATTGTGTAACCCGGAGGACTAGCTGCAGGTGCTTGGAGACGTTGACCAAGGGTTAAACTCGTTATCAGTAGTTTGCTGGCTACTCCATTCAATATGAAGTTGGCTTACTTCAGCTGATACAAAACTGACTAGATCCACCGCTTTCTGTTCCACCAGTGTTATTTTTTCTTAAAGCTGGGCCACCACATCTTCGAGTGCTTCTGCCCATTCAGTTAAATCCGTCATAAAAAGCTCAGTATTGTTTCCCAACGTCGCGATGTCCTAAATCTATTCCGTTGATAGACTATGTCAATTCAACAGATCATTAATTACCCGAGACAACTTAAGATGCAACTGGGTTACCAACATGTCTAAACGATGGCAAATGTTCTCGACATGGTGGTCCATTTGCCTAAGCGCCCTTGTACCTCTAAAAAGAGCGATTGAGGAAGTTGAGCAAGAGGTGAATATTATTTTGCTGTGCTTGAGCAAATTGCACCACATCTCCAATGTCTTTATTATGGCAAACCAATACTTGTAGTAGTTGTCAAATAGATGGTTGCACATACATAACTAGATATTACTCAATTCTGAGAGTATCAAGGCGGCGAGTCAACCCTGTAGTTGTTGCATTCAGATAAGACATGTTATGGTGTAGCAGTCTTCTTAATCACGTTGGTTATAAAATAGACTCAAGGCATACTCCCCCGCCTCATCTTCATAAAATCAATATCCACATAACAACCACTCCATAATGTTTTGAAACTGCTGAGGGGTCACATTTGTGGAGCACCCTAGTTGGTCGACCGTCAGCTCAGGGCAGTTTTCTAGTTGCAGATTAATCACAACTTCATCATTACCCAGGTCAGTCACAGTGAATAATATTGGATTATTATTAAATGAATCCTGTATTTCTTTCACATGATGCGCACGGAATCTGATAGAATGGTGATGTAACAAATGAGGGCTCACCATTGTATTCACAGCATTGAATAACTACAGCTGACCAATGGCCCCCTGTAGTGAGCACCACTGTTGATTCTCAGCATAGAGTCTGGATTCCGCCAAGTCAGCTTGCACAGGGTATTATCCACTGGGAAACCAAATCAGATGATATGAAGATCGCCAATTCTTTTAAGAAAACTAATAAACTTTTCACGCGGTGCTATCACACCCTATTCTGACCTTTATTATTTTACTAATATGCAGACCTTTCTGCCACAACCTATTTTCTTAATGAACTTCCTTCAATCCTCTGTGTAACTCTTTATATCTTAATTCCTCAAGCTATATGCATCCTTGGCTTGGTATCTTCTATTTGCCTTTTACTCGAAACTCTCATTAATCTCAATCTTGGTGTAATCCCCATTATTGCTTATTATTCGACATTTTAATCAACTATTATCCATATACTTCTTTTTGTTAGTCTTGAGACTCGTCCAAAGTACCCTCTGATCTGTCATTTAGTTAGTGTATCGTCCAGTCTTATCAACTTCCTGAAAGAACTCATCTTCCACTCTGAAGCTTATGCAGTGGCAGCAGCCAAGCTGTCTTTATTATATAAAAAATTCCACTCCCCACTGTTTGCACCCAGCTTCTAAATGAGGCCACTTTGGTGGTCCAATTCAGCAGGTTGCCCTCCAATCTCTCCCAAACACCTTTACCACGGACTCATGGAGGGTTTGGCCATTTACAATGAAGACCTCATGCTGAAGTTTGTTGTTTTCAATGATAGGATCATTTTGCAGGGCCTCTTAACTTTGTAATGATCCACACGTTTCATTGCAATTCCCACCTCACGATTCCCCCTGAAAAGTAATCAGATCCGCCACTGATCACCCATTCTGAACGTGTGTCATATATAGCTGCGTTTTTTGCCCTTGGACTTCATACTCAATCATTCAAAGTGCAAGTGCCTCATGGTTTCCATCTCTACACTTCCGCCACTTTGCCCTCTGGCGTCACCTCAGCAGCTGCCTCTCCTCAATCTTTCTAATGGGACTCAATCCTCCCGCCCCAACATTGGGAAAATATAGCATTGTTCTCAAAGTGGCAACCAGTTAAAATAAATAAAATCTCAAAAAATTTTAACAATTTGACCAGATTATGGAATCCTGAGCCTGTGGCTGAGACAATGTTGACTGAGCTGCTGTGGTTAACTTTCCACAACCAATCAGCTCCTGCCACTACTCCAATTCCAGTGGCTGCCCCTGTGTTGGCCGAGCTAAATCCATTTGAGTCTCTTGAATGGATTGATGATAGCAAATAGTCATTTAATGTTAAATTAGAATGCTTTAATGGAATTTTATTAATCGTCCTGATTCGCGCTCTTGCCATTTTATGCAAAACCAAGTTTATCTAATTATATACTAACTTAAATAAAATGGCTGTGGAGGCCACAGCTGCTCCTGCCAACGTCCTACTCTGCCAGCATCTTCATGGGGTGATGGAACCCCTCTTTGAGAATATTACTATCCCAAAAAATTACCCATGCATTTGTTGAAGTGCTAAATACAAAATTGAGGAGCTCACTTTTGGTGTGTGCTAATCTTGCATTAACGTAGCAAAAACCTCTATTTTGACTCAACTATCCCTAACCTGTCAGCGCGTAAAGTCGTTCACTTGTGTGCCTGAGCTCATCACTTTTGTTGAACATCAACTTGATCAATACGTTGATGCACTGGACACCGCCAGCCTCATAAACGAAGAAAACCTAAACTATACCTCATTATGCCCAATGCCACTATGCTTCTACCCTAACGTTGTCCGCTTTGGTCCACCAGCTAAAGTGAGTGCTGAAAAAGTTTCCCAAAAGCTTCCCATTTTTTATATGGCTTCTTAGGCTGTTAGCTGGGGGGCCACATTGGGAAATTTTTTTTATAATTATCACTTTTTTTGGCTTACTTGAAAATAAAGATGCATGGCGGCTCTCCTTTTTGGGTTGGGTACCACTAGTGCTAAAAAATAGTAGGCTGAAAAATTGACTTAAATTAATAGCAGAATGATTTTTGTTACCCATTTTATAATACAAAAGTGCCTCCAAGCACTTACTGTAATGTGACATATGGTCAAAGGACTCTACTGTGGACTCTGTTAACTTTGGCTTATGGGTGACATTGACAAAAGAGTACTCATATACTGCTTTATGTATGCATGATAGGCCCTGATTATGAGACATCAAGCTTTTGGGTCAGCCCCTTGGGCGGTGGTGATAGATTAACATAATATACACTATTTGAAATTTGGTAGAGCAGCCTTTGGATCCAATTTGATCGTTTTACTTATTTGTTTAGATATAATTTCTTCATTGGCAATGATTTGTAAACATATAATAACATCTTTACAGTACTCAATTTTAGATTGACATCTTTGGATATGGAGGCCTTTAAAAGGGTTATACACAGCTAGGTAATCAAGGCTCTCACCCATAAAAAAGGGCCCAGAAATGGACTTTTATTATAGAAAATTATTATATATGCTGTAAGGGTACTTGGCATATAGTTTATAAAACGTTGGGTCAGTTACAATCATTATATAAAAAAGAGGCACCTGGTTCCCATTCTCTCATTCTACTGTCACACTAGTTGATATATAGTATGGGACGGTGAAGTATTGATTAGTGCCAAATAGAGAGGTTAGATATTGTACTATCTATGATGTGAAAATATGCTTATTGTTCAAAAGCAAGATTTGTGAATACCTGTTGAGTAGAAAGGGAAAAAAGATATAAGACTGTAGCCTTTGTAGTTACTTCAAGCACTAATATTGCCTTGACCCACATAGTCAAGGGATGAAAGCCAGAATGTTGTATCAATGTTTATGTAGGCCGGTGGGCAATGGTCTCACCACATCTTCACTAAAAACACTGAAAGGGCCCATAGGGCCATGAACTGGTGCTGACATTGGGGACATGAAACTCTATTTAATCCTGCAAGTTGAATATGGCTTTAACACGTTTTAGATGTTTTAACCAACTAGTCCCAATAGGGGTCGGTTTCTCATCCATTAAAGAGACTTATTTAATGTTCCATGGCTTAAGCTCAAATGTCTTAAAGAATGATTTCAGTTTGAGAAGAGGGAAGTACATATTGCAACTATTTTTGTTGACTTCTTTTTTGTACGTTCCCTCATGAACTTGGATGTACTCATTCATCCTACGCAGCTTGGCTTTAGTTTCAAGATTATCCAGTTCCCATCATTCTGGGCGACCAATTAAATTGTACAACTGGTCATCTTTGGTAATCACAGCTAGAAAAGATATGTGTGATAATCCATATACTTTTTGATGAATTGTCTTATAGAGTATCATGTTTGCATGACTAAATTAATGGAACCAACAGAAAAGACAAGGCTGAGTGGCAGGAGGTCCAAAGGGTCAAGTTTCAGGATGTTCCTGTCCTAAATTCACCTTGAACCAACTATGGGTACAGGTCAAATATGCACAGATTAGACCAGGTGAGGTGCATAACGCCCAGCCCCTTGTTACGGCTTTAGCATTAAAATGGATGAGTTATTATCTAAATGACATTGGCTCAATTCAGTTGCTCAGTGAATCTGGGTTCAGAACCCATTTAGTTTACAAAAATTTTAACTAGGGTCAGCCTCAACTTCAATCAAATAACTCAAGTTTGGACAATTTTGAAGTATAGTATTCTGTTGGATGAGAGTGCGCTTATTGGTTCACCTCAGCTTAGTACCACTTTGATGGATAACTCCTCCAATATTGTTTAACTATTATTCTTTGATTCCAGCCTTCCTAGTTAGTTGTCTTTCATATAATAAATCCCTGTTCATTTACAGTTTTGATATTTTATGGCTACTAGTGTAAACCTGTGCATGGAAATCCTCAAGGAGGTCTTCAACAATGTTGATCATTTTATCTTCCTTAAGATATTTCCAAATATCAAGTGCACCATTGGGCCACATTGGTTCCCTCCAAACTGTGGCGCCCAAACCCTTCAGCACTAATTTCTGCTTAGTTAGGGCTCCACCGTGGGCACCACCCATGTGTTTTTAGTTATCTGTTACCAACTACTTTGTCCCATGTTATGCTTCCTTGACCAAGGTTACTTTGGCTTTAATTCCCTTCATAGTGCCCTTCTTCCATAATCATGACGATGGGTTTCCTGGCTTTGTGGCTATGTACCGCGCACCACCTCGTTGGAAACTTGAGAGTTATAGATACTCTTCTGACATAGAGTACACAATGGTAGAATAATAGCTCTGTATCCTTAGTGCCCAATTTAAATGATCTCATATAAGGTGCTTACATTTGTTGTACCATTGGAGAAAAACGTGGTCATTGATGGTGGTAAGGGGTTAATTTATGGGTGGGAGGAAGTGCTTTATGGTTGACCTCACAGATATACACTACCATCTAGTAACAATATAATTTTTCTCAGTCTATGACAAGGTCTTACTATAGTATCACTTGGGGTAATCAACTTGGTTAGTGTCATAATGGGCAATATAGCTTTTACAGTTGCATCACTAGCGTTATTAAACAATGCCATGATATTATAGTCTTTGAAGTGTCATTCTTCTTCCTGGTGGAATATTTTATAAACTAAGGCAATTATTTAGCACTTTGGCTCTGCTTACAAGAGTGCTTCCTCCACTAAAGTAATGCATTTTGGCAGGATGGTCGATTGTGTATGTTTATAATAAGACTTAAACCAAAAATAAGGTTCAACAGTCCCAAAAGAACTTCTAACTATAAACATTTAGTGTGATAAAAAATCTTATTAATATTATGAGTGATAACTTCTAGTGTAACAAGTAAAAACAAGCAATAATAAGAAGTGTTATTACAGGTTAAGAGCATTAAGTAGATAAGGATAGTGATTTTTGATATATTTTTGGGAAGCTGATAGACAAGGGCCATACGGGTATCATTGTGTAGCAACTGGGAGAGACAATCTTTGAACATAGTCTCACCATTGTATATTGCTATGATGATAACAAAAAATGACTGGAGAATAAAATAGTTCTAATGGTCAATGAAACGCTAAAGAGGCAATTTATCCTAAATTCATCTGCTCTTGAATTTGGTGTCTAAAAATCACTTGGCTGTAAAAAATAAATTAGTTTTAGGACTCAAACCCAATAAAGAATTTAATCAATAAGATAATACTATATATAAATAAAAATTTGTATAGAAAATTATAAATAAGGTCTTAAACTCAATTTAAAGGCCTCATAAAAATAAGTAAAGTTCGCCAGAGCCCATATATGCCTTGACTGTGGTGACAATGATTTTTCCAGGGTTGGATATCCTCAGTAGGGTACTAAACTACCAGATATGTGTTAAGTGTGATAAATCAAGTCAGTTTCATTAGTTGCTGCTTGAAGAGCATGAGCGTTATCTCAGTCTCATAATTTGTAGACAGTCTGTGATATAGAAAACCATTAACAATGTTGTTTCTGACTTTGTTCCTTTGATCATTGTGATTTTAAAAAAGCGGGGATCCCAAGCTTAGCATTCCATCCCGTTCAGGATTAGCAACCTCCATCTCAGCATTAGGTTTGAATAATAGCGTATAATAACATTATACATTTTGAAAGGCTTGCTTGAGTTAAGAAGCTTTTAACTCACAGAGTATCGTGGCATATGGTACTGCATTCCGTCAACTGTACATGAGCTGGTGTGGGTCCCTTTGGACATAGTTTCAGCTGAGTTTACAGTCAGCTTAAAAGGCTATAAATTCCAAGAGTTTTCCACAGTTTGGGAAGCAGAAGAAGAGGCAAATTTTCTATCTTCATAATTAAAAATATTTTAAAGAGCAAGCTATTTGATTGATTCTAACAAAAATTTTATGCAACTATATGATGAGAATTTTGTTAGATGAGAGTTAACTATTGTGAACGGTAAATACAAATTTATATTTGGAGATTTGGTTGTCAAATCTGAGATACCCATAGAATAGCATAAGGATTTAATGTTTTCTGCTTAAGCTAGTTGATGTTTTATGGAGGTGAGTTACTTAATTTAACCTATATGAAATTTAGAATGGTGGTGGTTAGTTTATAATTAATTTAATGTCAGATGGAAGTTCACGGCGTCAACAAGTAAAAAAACCCTATAAATGAGCTTATGACTTGGGTATTAAATCTTTATATTCATTACGTTATTATAGTGGGGCTCATTGATTACCTTTCCGCTTTGTAACACATTAGAGTGACTTTAAAAAATTACAGAAGAACTAAACAACTCTGAAAAGCTGACATACAGCAAAACCCTAATGTCCTCAGCCCTACCGCCTGCTTCTTCAAAATGGGGCAGCGGCAAAATCCCCCTAGCATCTTCTGCCCAGCGGGGAAATGCTTTCAAACTAGGTCAACCAGCCCCCCAATTCCTCGGGTCAATATGTTCCCCCCAAGGATCTCGCCCTCCACCTTGCATGTTCCCAAGTGGTGCCTCATAGCCCCATTGTGCTCCCAAAGCAAGATGCAATTTGGCCTCCAGAATAAATATGACAAATTGTATCCTATATTAACAAACAATTAATAGAATTTTTCCTGGCGCTTATGCAGCCTACAGGCTTTACTGGCATCTGCCCCTAAAAGGCTTACTTTGAACTCAGCTTCACTTGTGAAGTCAATGCTGCAATTGCAGCCAACATTTTCCTGGTGTTCAAGGGAACCCTCATCCCAATCACTCATACTTGGTTGCTTAATAACACCACTCTTGTGGTTCAATTTTAAGGCCTCTCCACATACCTCCCATTTGAAACTTTATATAACGAACTAACAGCTGGGTTGTCAGTATATGGCGCTGACCCCATTTTAGAATTTGTGGTTCCCAAAGGAGCCAACTGACTTGAAGGCCCTTGTGCCTATGCAACTATATGCCCAACATCAACCAAAATCGCCATTTCAAATCCCCCTCGCACCATTATCCCTCTTCCCCTGAACACCTTTTATGGGCCAGAGTAGATAAAGGGCGCAAGATCTTCCTCACTTGTTTATACCTGGAACACTCAAAGCGGTGCTATCCCACCATAGCCTGAGGTGGAGTCCACATGCTCGACTTTACCCATGATGCTCCCATTGTTGACATAAGAACTTTTTTGAATGGGGCACAATCCTCTCTTCCCCTCTACCCAAAATGGCAGATTGACTGCCATGGATTCAACCAATAAGGAACTGAAATGTCAAATACAATCCTACTCCAACTAACCAGGAGCCTGCATGGACCTTCTAGATTAAAAGCACCCAACCACCCAATCCAGCCCACTATATGCCAATCAACCTATTGTTTTTCAACCAAAATTACTTTATATTTGGAGTGGGTTGATGATTTGGGAAATCCTGTCCCTGACTTTACTGAGGCCCCAGGCCTCAAAATGTACCTAAACGCAGATTATGTAGCTCAATTTTTTAAAATTGGCACTATGCTCTATGCTCTGATGCCAATGAATTCTGAAGTGACCACCAACTAACCAAAGAAGCTGCTGCCTCCCCTAATTCTTTCCCCCTTCAAAGGGTCATAGCAAAATCAGTTGCAGTCTTGTCCTGAGGATTCTAGCCCTTGTCCTTCTCTCATGCAACCATTTCATTAGAAAGAATTCCTCTGATTCTACCAAGTTGTCCACAAGGCAGTACAAAAGGAAATGGGCACAAAATTTGGCCCAAAATCCGCATTATAAGCAGTAAAATTTTCACCTTTATCACGCTACCCAAAGTTCGCCTTGAGGCTGAGAAAACCCTATCCAAATACATCACAACCCTCCTCATAGCTAAATTCAAGCTGTCTGAGCCACTCTGCTACCTCAACACCCCATTTTGTGGATGCACCCATGCCCATGCTCACAGCGCTCTGTCATGCACTGTATGACACAGAGGAGGAGAATGAGCCTCCCAATCCCAACTCACGCCCACCATAAACGCTTAGCAGTTTACCGCATTACCCTGGTTGATTCATAGAAGTTTTTTTATCTTTATTTTTCAATACGTTTTTAGATATGTTCATCTCTTTCTGTTCGTAAAATTTAAACTTAGTATAAGTTTTGTTTTTTGAGGCTCAGTAAAGCCTGTCCTCTAGTTGGCTTGCCTTGGTTAAATAAAGTGAGGTTAGATTTTGCAGATCTATGAAAACCGTTGAAAAGTGAATGGAAAGAAATGCAGTCGTTTTTTAATGACATTTTGATAAAGGCAAGAAAATTTTGGAAACAAAATCTTAGATTAAATATCAGTTGGGTGGTAAATTCTTGAAATCACCCGATTTTGTTGAGGTAAGGTTGAATCTTAGCACCAACTGGTAAAGCTAAATACTAGTAAAGGTAAGATTTAGGTAAAATTTGCAAAATAAATAGGTTGATAAAGAGTTAATTCTTGGTTTCAGGGCTTTTGGCTTAGCTGTCCCAAGTATAAAAATTTTGGTCCCTTGGTGCCCTTGGCTGAGGAAAATAATGGTAATGATGGAATACATCTACCTAGTTTAATATGGTTTTTGGAGAAGCAAGAAATTTTTACAGAGAAACAAAGTGGGCGTGGAGACATATGGTTTGGCCTTTCTGATTTTCTTGTCAGGAGATCAAGAAGCCTCAGCACAACCATCTAGTACTAAAAAAAGAAGCCTCAGCACAGTGATTTGAAAGTGGTGTAGTGGCTTCTGGTTAAGCGTTCTAAATTGTTAGTGGAGCATTAGTAAGCATTGTTGTGGGGAAACTTAATAGAGGCAAAGGTTTTTGATTCAACCAGTACAATTTTTATTTTCAGTTTTGTATTTTTTATCATCCTCTCTAAGAAATTTTTTTAGCTTCTCCTTACAATGGAAAATAGAATAAAGGATTATGATATAGGGAGATGGCTTTTAGCTAATATGTTTTAATTTAAAAGGTGTTTAAATAATTGTAGTTTCAATATTTTTGATTTTTCTTCACCATTGTGGTTAGCAGCTGTCAAAATTGATAGATTTTGGCTAAAGTTAAAACCTTTATCAATCTGTTAAGAGCTTAAAAGGTGGTTAGTCACTTCATCTATCAGTTCTTGGTATGACTGGTCTCAACTGAGATTATTGAAGATTATATATTTATTTACTGGAGTGGTGTTTTTTCTGTACAATCGTATTTTTCTTATTGCTGCATAAATCACCTTTTAAGGGTATGTCTTTTCCAGGTAGCCTTGGAAGCACCTAGAAGCGCTAATCTTCAAATTTTGAGAGCTGGAATAAAGGCTGGTCCTTCAAACTGTTATAAAAATTACCAGCTTGGTAACATCATCGATCTCCCTTGTGCTTTATTCCACTACTAAGTAAGTTATATTATTCTGACTCTTCTCAGAGAAATTCTTACATCGCTAAAGCAATGCATTTTAGCAGAATGGTCAGTTTAGATGATTATAATTTACTTATTTATTCAGGGAAAGTTGACCAGGGGATGTACACTATTGATATAGTGAGGGTAAAATAATAATTAACTGTGAATAATTAAGGTCATCCCAGAGGGTTCATAGCCCCTCTTGTTTCTTCAGGACCACCAAGTTTAGGTTGATAGGGGTTTATGCTGACTTACTCTTGATTGAAGCATAAGTGAAGGAATGGGTCAATATTTAAGAATCATATGGGGAACCGTGAATTGTTTGTTCTTCTGTTGCGTGGGGTCATGTCTCCAAACAACCATTCTTGAAAAAGTTCAAATATATGGTAGTGAAAACGGTTGATGGCAAGGGTGGTTAGCTAAGCGGGTAAAACTGCTTTCACCCCTAGTGCAGGTTTTGAGTTTGAAACCTGTACTGGCTAAAAAACATTCTCAGTGTGGTATATTTGTCCCAAGGTTGACCCACCTCAAATATTTTTTGAAAACAATTGATGGCTTCTTGGAGGGTAGGCGTTGCTTCTGTAAGTGACTCCAGTACTATAGTATGGATTATCCATAGTGCTATTACAACTATTAACGCCCGTAGAGATGGATGGATAGGTGACTCCATGTTAAGAGCGAACATGTTACTACCCAAACTAAATGATTGTCCATTGTCTTGACGATATAGGCGCATGGCCTCTTTCCAGATAGCTACCAATATTGGACATTATTCTAAACGGTGTACTATGCTTCTATATTGGCCACATATTATGCATGAAGAGTGGGGCATTTGATTATTCTACTGTGCGATATACTCTCCTCATGCATCTCCATACATGCGCCCATATCCTGGGCTGTAGTAGTAAGTGATGTGTGCATCTCCAGACCATTATTTGGTTCTCCAGGCTGTATAGTATATCCATATGATCCAGGTATTTAATCCTGGCAATGGTACTTGGATTTCAGTTTATTATGTTATCTGTAGCTATCTGGCCATTAACTTCCTGTCTATGAGTTAGCCTTAATTGTCTTGAGTGAATGATCTGACCGTGTATGTGGATCTTCGACTCTTATCTTTTCATGGCTAGAAGTGTTCGTTTAAAGTATAAAGTAGTGCCATGTGATCCTGCAGCTGTTGGGTGAGACGCCAGATATTTAATCAATGTGCTTGGATATTCTGGGTTTCTTAAATTGGAGTGCTCATGTAAAATTAGATCTTGCTGCTCTAGCCCAATGTATGTCTGAAAGCTTGGACTAGTCACCTGAGCTATCCAGGATCCTAGTATATTGGCAGCTTTCTCTACATAATTTTTAGCCCCATACCTCCGTTCATCCTAGGGCCAAATAGGGCTTCAAGGTGCACAGGGGAATTATGGTTTGACCAAAGTGATCCATGTATTAGGTCATCTATTGTATTAAAAAAGGAAGATGAGAAAGCAATTTCATGGGCCATAAACCATGTGATTGATAATATGGAGTTAGCTATCATAACCCGTCCTCTTAGAGCTGTTTTATGTCCATGCAAAGAGGTAATGCGTTTTGTTACTTTATCTAGAAGTTGATTTTATATCATGGTGTTGGCATAACCTCCTGCCTCTAACCATATCCCCAAGTGACGGACAGGTACAACTGCCAGCTTGGTAGTGAAGGAAAGTTCTAGTGGGGTAATTGCTGATCTTCGCCTCCTATGTCTGGTGATGAGCCTTGATGTTGTATTGGTCTGTTGACCCAAGGTAGATGGCGTCCAATGGGTTTGATATTTCCCCAGGAGCATGATTTCCGTTTTTTCAGTGTTAAGTGATGCAATGCTAATTGATAAAGTATTCTTGTTTATTTCTACAATTCTGCGGGCATCCTGGTTGTTGTATATATCCACCACGCAGTCATCAGCGAAAGCCATCATTTTGACTGGTGGTTGGCCATAGACATTGATTCCATTGAGAAGAAAATTTCTATTCCATATTAGTGGATGAAGACTTAAAATATATACTAAAGTCATAGAGGGTCCCTTGTTTGAGTCCTCACTGTGGAGAAACTAGGTTAATTAAAAACCTGCTCAGCGAATAGCCATGGTGGCTGACTCTGTGAACAACATCGCCAGTTTATATAACTATTTGGGAGTTTGAATTTTTGGAGGCAGGCCCTGAGATAGGTCAAATTCACCCTGTAGTATGCCTTCTATTGATCTAAAAATACAAGCGCTCCAGATGCTTTAGATTATCAGACATTTTCAACTATGTGATATTGTCCCGTATGGAACTTCTTAGGAAAAACTATATTGTGATGAGGATATCACATCAGTTGCAATATCCCCTAATTTTTTGACCATAAGTTTTGTTAATATTTTAGTGTCAGTATTGGTTAGGGAGATTGGATGCCAATTGGATAGGTTTAGTCTATCTCCCTTTTTGAATAGAGTGATAGTATATGCTTTTTTGCCTCCAGGTATAGGCATGTTTTATAATGCACTTGTTCATGGAAGCTAAAAGAATTATATTTATGTTAGTAAAACTTTATATAAAATTCATAAAGAATCCCATCAGGTCCAGAGCATTTCCCTTGTGGTTCACCGTGCACTGCTTCCCAAAATTCCTCACGCAGTATTATTATCTAACTGAGGTAAGCCAAACTGGGATGGACAATACTAATATATATATAGTGAAATAGGGGGAGGTGAAATACATACTGCATTCAAAAAG
This sequence comes from Massospora cicadina, assembly GCA_022478985.1. Taxonomy (NCBI): domain Eukaryota; kingdom Fungi; phylum Entomophthoromycota; class Entomophthoromycetes; order Entomophthorales; family Entomophthoraceae; genus Massospora; species Massospora cicadina. Next base: position 69,880 of record JAKSZP010002683.1, read on the forward strand.
TTCCGGGACTAACGCTATTAAGGACACAACTTTTCAGATAAATGAAATTTTATTATTTATTATTCAACATATATCCCTTCCCTATCTATTCAGATTTTAGATCACTCATACAATCGTTGAAAGGCATGCGCATAGTTCTCCTTCTAAATCGTGTTTAAAACTGCTGTCACATTCTTCTAAATTGTCTCTACATTATCAAAACGCTGCCCCTTCAGTGCCACCTTCAGCTTAGGGAACAGAAAAAAGTCAGCCGGAGCTAAATCTGGTGAGTAGGGTGGATGGTTAATCACTGTGACTGACTTTCCAGCGAGAAATTGTGAGACAATCAATGATGAGTGGACTGGAGCATTGTCATGCATAAGAAACCACTCCCATGATTGGTACATTTCTGGCCTAACCCTGCGAATTCTTTTCAAAAGGCGATCAAGTACCTCTTTGTAAAATGGTCCAGTTACAGTCTAGCCGGGTGGCAAGGGTTGTCACATAGTGTTCCAGCTGTGACACAGAGATAGCCCCATCTGTATGTCTATAGCAGCATCAGTCCTGGGACTTTTTGAATGCACTGTGTATAGCGAGGATTAGAAAGGTTTAGGCACCCCAGAATAGACGAGCCACTCCTGTTGCCAGCCAGTACCGCCAGGTGTAAGGGAGGTGGATGCCTACTCTGAAGGGGTATCCTCTGTTATGGAGCAGGTGTGGAGGAATGAGTCCATATGCAAAAAAAACTGGGAGCCAGGACTCAACAAGCTGTTGTTGCTTCAGTCTCATGTATCCATATAGTCAGGCTTGAATTGTTCCAGTAGGTGAAGTGATATCTTTTGATTGTCACACGGATGGTGGGCGCAGTTTCCTTGAAGGCATCCAGTGCTATGGTGTGGATTGTCCACATTGCAATGGCGACTATCAGGGAACGGAGTGTAGGTGGTATTGGGGATTCAAGTTGGAGTGCGAGGAGGCTCCAGGATATTGAAAGCTCCTGGGCGGTGTAGGTTCTTAGCAGACGCGCAACTTTTCACCATATGGCTCTAGATGGACGCATGCTTCTAGGCGGTAGTGCATGGTGCCACCACCTCTACATACTGCGCACGTTGCATTGAGGGAGTTGGTGCAATCTGCTGTTCTGTAGGTTCTTCTGAGGCAACGCCAGGTATTAGCTCTTACCCTTGGCTGGAGGAGTGAATGATGCGTTAGCCTCCATATTGCCTTCTGTGTTGCGAGGTTGTAGGGAATGTCCAAAGTATTTAGGTATTCAATTCTTAAAATAGCTGGGTCACGGCGTGTATGTCCCTCTGGGGGTGATCCTCTGGTTTCCTTAGCGTGAAATGAGCTCTGGTCCTTCCCCTTCCCTGACTAGTACCAGTGATAGCGGTGGTTGACCCCATGTGCCAAATGGTGTGGAGGAGGCAGTTAAAGTGAGGGGGTTTCCATGCGGGCATGTTGCATTGGGGCAGTTTGCAAGGTATGTGAGCAGGCTGGATGGGTTGTGTGGGTTGGGTATTTTGAGCGCCTGTGGAAAGTTGGCCCTCGCTGCTCTTGACCATTGTTGTTGTGGGAGGTCTGTGGCTAGGACTTCCTTTTATCCAAGTTCCTATATATGGTTGGTATGGACCTTAAACTTTATTAAGCCCATGCCTCCGTTGAAGCATGGGCCAAAGAGTGTTTTCACCCAAACAGGTGGCCAAGATCCAGGCCACAACCATCTTTGGATAATTGCGCGAATTGAGGATATAATAAAGTAGGTGAGAAGGAGATTGCATGTGCAAGAAATCACAGCATTGAGAGGATGAGTGATTTGGCAACTGTTACTCGCCCCGTTAGTCCTAGAGATCTTCCTTCGAGGGAGGCTTTGCGGTTGAATACCCACTATAGTAAATTTAATTCAATAGTCTCATTGGAATACCCCCCATTTCCAGCCATATCCCAAGTTTGCGAACAGGGTTGGTTATAAAAGGTGATGCAAAGAGTATGATGACTAGGTTAATCCTTTGTGGGGGGCTGTGGGGTTTGGGTGTTGTGGCCAGTTGTTAATGTACTTGCCTAGGAGAATTATTTATGTTTTTCTTTTGTTGAGTAATACGCTGCTCACAATGGAATATTCCTCTAGGGTGCGTTCCAGCTTTAGTGCATCTTTGTTGTTAGCTATACCAGTCATGCACTCATCTGCAAGGGCTAGTACCTTGACTGGTGGCTGGCATAGTGCGGTTATGCCCATGAGGCATGAGTCAGCGATGAAAAGGAGTGGATCAAAGCTGAAGATGTTTAGCAGTGGGTTGAGGGGGTCCCCTTGTTTGAGATCTATGTGTGGTGTGATCTTGTTGCTTAAAAAAGCAAAAACCACACACAGCCATAGATGCAGATTCTGTGAGGAGCATCACCCAGTTTATGAGCCTGGGTGGTTTTTTGAGGGCGCTTAGGCATTTCTTCAGGTATGGCTAGCTAATGCGGTCATATGCCTTCTCCTGATCTAGGAATACCAGTGCTCCAGATGCTTTGGACTGACATAGGTTGGTGACGGAGTGTATATTGGCCCAGATTGAGCGCCCTGGTGTGAACCTAAATTGATTGGGTGACAGGATTTTGGAAGCTATTGTGCCTAAACTGGTCGCTAAAATTTTGCAAGTAGTTTCGTATCAGTGTTGGAGAGTGCAATTGGGCGCCAGTTGCCAGGTCAAGTTTATCGCCCTTTTTAAACAGGGTTATGACATAGGAGTCCTGGCCGCCAGGAAGGAGGCGTGTCTCCAGTAGGCACTGGTTCATTGATGCTAAGAGGAGGGGGCGATTTGCTTAAGGTATTTTATGTAAAATTTGTAGGGTATCCTATCGGAGCCTGGGCATTTCCTACATGGTGCACCGCAGACTATGTCCCAGAGCTCCTCCTGTGTTATTAGGTTCAGGAGGTTATATTCCATCGGTGCACTTTGTATTCCAGCGGTTTGTATAAGACATCTTAATTTTTGGGGAACAGATGGGGTGTTGCAATATAGGTCAGTGTAATAGTGGTGTACTTCCGCCTTGACCTCCGCTGGTCAGTTGCCATGGTGCTGTCATCTTTATGGACCTGTTTTCACACAGGCTGGTTTTCTCGGAAGTGGAATTAGAGGAAGAAGTACATCAAACAGGTTTCCCCTTCTTTTAAGAGCTTACCTTCTCTTGATGCTTTGATTCTGTGTTGATATTCAAAGATGAGGGCGTTTAGGCGGGCGGGTATTTCCTCCCAATTGTGCCCCAGTTGGGGCTATAGCCAGACTTTGGGGTGTTGTACTGAGTCGGTCCAGTTCCGCCAAGGTCCACCTATTTGTTGCTGTGTCAGCGGTGTACTTGCGCAAGGCAAGATGGCAAGTTTTTATTTATTAGTTTGTCTTTGACTTTTGCCCGGGTTTCAATGGGATCCAATACAAATGGGGTTGCAAATTCTGTGTTTGTGGCCTCATGTTTGACCCAATAAGATATTTCAGGTAATATTATGTTCTCTGGGTATAGCTTCCTTCAGGTCAATTTCTGTGTGTGGGTTCACTTTGGCAAGAGCTGCACTGAAATGAGTTGTTGGTCAAAGAGATTGATCTTTTTTCATTGCAAAGTTGGAGACTATCAAGCTGTTGGTTTTTGGTGTGAGGATGTAGTTGATGAAGCTCATTATAATGAGTGTCATGGTTAAATGGCATCATAGTGGGGACCAACCCCAAGGATAAGGCTAGGTGCCAGGAGGCCCAGAAGGTGAAGCTTCAGGCCCTTCCTGGCCTCAGGCACACACTAGACCAACGCTGGGTACAAGCTAAATATGCCCAGGTTGGTACTAGTGAGGTGACTAACGCCCACACCCTTACGTCAGCCCAGGCGTTAAAAAGGACAGTTTGCATAATTAACTCAGACTGTTCAATTCAGTTAATCAAGGAATGGGGTTTTGAAACTCGTTCCGTTTATGAAATCACATGTTCACATTAAATCCAACTTCAATCAATTACACGAGTGAAGTCAGTTTTGAAATATTCTACCAATTTGAATGGTAGTGTTTGCCTATTGGTGGGTCAGTGCTTGGGCCCACTTCAGCAAACCCCATATCCTCCCGATGTAGCTTAATTCTGTTTCCCATGACAACACTCCTTGTTGGTCAACTTTCCCAATAAATATTTTTCCGTTTTTCCCATTTTTCTTATGTTATTTCTAGCAAACCTGTGTGCGGACCTCTTTGAGGAGGTCTCGCGCTATGTTAACCACCTTATTCTAAATTCAACTAAATTTTCAACTCATGCACCGTTGGGTCGCCCAGGTTCCCTCCAACCTGGGACGTTTACTCCTTTCTACTTTGTGCACCGCGTCGTTTTTGGTCAGTTGTTTTCTATCATGATCGCACTTTTTCCCTTAAGTTATTATCACTCCAGCACCCTCTTATGGGCTCTAGTTACTTTAGTACTAATGGCTAGTTTCCATGCGCTGGCTCTGTGCACCGAGCACTACCACACTGGACACAGTAGAGTTATAGACACCCTCCTTACAATGTGCGTTCCCTCACATATGCTGGGGTGGGTCATGTGGGGAAGGAGTGGTGACCTGGGGGAGGTTGTCATACAGGCCAAGGGATGACTTCATTGCATGGAACTTGATGTGCCACGGTGGGTATCTCCTTGGGTTAGTTTATTGGTCCATGTTAAGGTTATCCCAGCATTTGAATTCTCCAAACAAGATGGAATCTGGTGGGAGGTTGAGCGTTGGGATGGCCTTTATGAATTGTTTCCTCTCAGCTGTGGTGCATGGTGCATAGATACATGATATTAATATTGTGTCCTCTTAGTTTGTGATTTTTGCATCCAGGACACGGCAATTCAGATATGAAGAGGAATTAGCAAATTTTAATTCTTTGTTATTTCAGACGACCCCACCACAGTGGGACGTCCATACCAATTGAGATGGTGAGACCCTGGCTGACAAGGATCCCTCTTCCCCCGTAGACAGCGGGTTTCTTGGATGACCAAGATGTCTACAGGGGGTCTTTTCAGGAAGTCCAGTTTTTGGCTTGGGACTCTTGAGACCTGGATCCCAAGATGTTTAGCATCCCTATTGACACTGAGGCGCCCGTGACACCTCAGGAGTAGCTGGGAGGGCCATATGGCCCTAACACACTATTCATTGCCTTGAACTTGCTCCATGTCATTGGCCAATCTACTCTGCGTTGCTGTCCAATTCCTTACCTTGTGTTGATTTTGTGCAGGTCTTGCAGTTTTTAGGGTTTGCGTTAGGGTTTTCCACTCATGGCTTTTGTGATTCAGTAAAGTGCGCTGATCTGATTTTGTGGATTTGGGGTTCAACTTTGAAGAATTGGGTCCCGCATTATTGGCCATAGTGACTCTGAATTGTACTGATAAGTTCATTTGATTAAAATCATGTGGTGATTCAATAAAATTGTTGAGAAAATTTTCAACTTAGGCTTTATGCTCTGATTGGGCGGCTTGGTTATTTTCCTCCATGACCTCTTCAGCTTGGGAGTTTTGTTCTGATTGTTTGGCTTGATTGCTTTCCTCTATGTCCTACTGGATTTGGCTAAGGGTTGGTGGAGGAGGCCGCGAGTGATGAAGCCTTGGCTGCTGCCCGCTTGTGGGCCTTCTGTACCTGTTTGCATAATTTGGGTGATGATGGGTCTATGAGGATGTAGTGCCTATCCTCTCCCCAGAGGAAGGCGTGGTTGGCATCAATCATTTTGCCAAAGGCTTCTTCATCTTTGTCCATGGTGTCATCACAGAAGTCTGGGGCCAAGATGCCCTCCTTCATGGGGCATGCATGTTCCTTGTGCCCCAATGTGGTGCAATGGTTGCATATAGGCGGTGCGCATTCCAGTGTGATGTAGAATAGCTTTGACACTCACTATCTGGGAGGTGAAGCACCGCTGTGCATTGGGTTTTTATAAGGTCCATGGCCACATTAGGGACCAGGTTGATCATGGCAATTGCCTTTCCTGTGCACAGGTTTTGCATCAGGTCGAATTGCTGTAATTCTAGTTGTTTTATTTCTCCATAGTTTTGTAGTCCAATTTGGAACCACTCCTCAATTAGCTTTCAGAGAAGGTTGGTAGGGAGCAAGTTGAAGAAGATGAACAAAGTGTTCGTTTTGTTCCATCTGATGCACATGGTGCACAAAATTCGTTTGCCCTCAGGGAGGGCAATCTTGATGCAGACTTTTGTGGCATCATCTGCATCTTCTTCAGTTTCAGAACCCATATTAATCCAGCCACAGTGAATGGTATGGTTGGTAATGTAAACTACGCAGGGAAAAAGGGAGGCCTGGGCCTCGCCCACCTTCTCCCACAGAGTTGAAAGCTTTACTCCTAGGAAAAGTCAGATCCTATGCTCCACCTTTGATAGGGGTTGGGAATATTGGATTTCAATGTATTGATTTTGTTTTGTGGTAAACTCCACAAACCCAGACAGTGTTTGGGTCTGTGGTTTTAGGCAGCATTGGTTCCCGGTTCACATCAAGACGTTTTTTGTCCTTTGGAGCACCATTTTGTCCATTGCCTGATATGGCTTTCGCCCATCTCACCTGTGTGATTATCAAATGTTTCTGTTCTTATTAAATCATAGTAACTAATATTATCATTATGGGAAAAAAAGCTCCATACACAATATTAAATTAATTAAATTGTTGTTTTGAGCTGCGGTTTCAATATGTGCATTTGAAAGAAATTTTTCAATTTTTTCTGGTTCAACTAGTTCTGATTTATATAAATTTGTATAAACCTGTGTACTTCAGTCATGACTTTTTCAGGTGTTACTGCTATAGATTTATCTTGTCGTCAGACCTGTGTGCAGGCTACTGTGTTTTTTGGGCATGAAATTGACAGAAAATAGCCTGAACTAGTTTCTCCATCTTTTAGGTTTTTTGCTCTATATTGAACCCCAACTCAGTGTTGGTGTTCATGTATCAAAGTGTCTAACTGTGCAGAAATTTCTTCCCATATGCGTCCCCATCCAGGGCTGTATTCTGTGATTGACACATTGTTTTCCAGGTGATTAATCTCTGCCAAGGTATGTTTTAGGATGGTTAAAGCTGCCCTGTATCTCCTGGATGCTCTGTGTTTAATCTGTTGTGTTGTTGATTTTTTGAAATTTTCCTAGGTGATTAATTGGTCTGAACAGAAAGATGTCTGAAAATCCCACGTTGAGGACATTTCCTCCACCCAAGCTTATAATTCTGAGCTGGCTAGATTTTCTGTGCATATTCTACACCACCTGGATGCTTGAAGCTTTGTTTCTGCTGGTGTAAGGGACACCGAAACTAGCTGGTGATTAAAGAAATCAATTTTTGTAGCCCTGAATTTATGAATTTGGTTTTTAGAAAATTAACAGTGCAAGTATTAGGTAAAACAAATGGGAAAAGCCCCAGTTCCAATTGCCATATAGTTTTTTACATAATCATTTGGTGCACCAACAAGCAACTAAAGCGGCCTAACCAAGTAGGGAGAGGTTTGGAGCACCGACAAGCAGCCAAACATTCACCTCTCATTGATTGGCTATGTAAAGGTTGAATAGTGGTTGGTCAAAGCCAACCATGCAAAAGCCTCCTCAAAACAGAAATACCTGAAAAAGACTATAGGTATGCAAGGTATGCGGACCCTGAAACATCCTTTATTTCATTTTGAACCATAAAAATGAAGGTGTCCGCTGACCAGAGCTCATCTGTGGAGAAACCAACAATGCTCCCCAGGAAGGGACATGCTAGGGAGAAAATTCCGAAGTAAACTTCAGAATGTGCAGGCGCGCCTTATAAAGGCAGCACTTCAGGGGCCTCACCTAAGTTATTGATTAGGCTCACACAAGCCTAATCTACGACTTTGTAAGGAACAACCCAGCTCCCAAAACGTCCAAACTAAAAATATTTTATAAACGATTTGACTCAAAAAGTGAAAAAACCAAATCTGAGTCAAAATATATGATTGAGTTAAATCTTAATCATTATATTACCCCCGCTAGAGGAGGGCCTCTCCCCAAAGAGGGGCCCCACAGTGGAAGGCCACCACAACAAGGGCTTTTTGGGGCGAGTTACCTCAAGCCTCAGAAAATTAATTCAGATACACTCTGGGCCCCTTGAAGGAAACACAAATAGAGAGAGTGACTTGGGACTGGGCTGTCAGAATCATCCCACCCAGTGGGAAGATGCACGCCCATCTCATGGCTGTGCTGCGCCCCTCTCAGGCTTCTGTTGGTGATGGTCTTCCCATCCCAACTGGGAAGGCGCTTTCACCACTGGAAATGTGAGAGGGGCACATGGTCCAGCACAGCTGAACGGCCCCTGCCCAAGGCTGCACGCCCTGCACTTGGCTGCGTTGCGCCCCCTATTGAGCTCCCATTGGTGATGGTCTTCCCATCCTGACTGGGAAGGCGCTTTCGCCACTGAAAATAGGATAGGGATGCATGGTGCAGCACAGCTGGATGTCCGACCACTTTTTGGGTGGACCATCCGCGGACGAGGGAGCCCTGCTGGGACAGGTCCCCTTGGTGCCACCAATCCCTGGTGAGCGGGAGGCCCCACCAGGAAATTAACTGACGGTCACTTCAGGTCCAGGGTGGCCATCAGTCACCAGCTCCCGCTGGTGCTGGTTACTCAACAACCAGAACCAAGTGACCACTGAGGTCGTCTAAACTGGGGATTGGGGCGTGCAGCGCACATTAACTCCAGAATTATGCAACAAATTAGAAAAACCCCAGTTCCAATTGCCATAAAGTTTTTTACATATTTGTTTGGTGCACCAACAAGCAACCAAAGCAGCCTAACTGAGTAGGGAGAGGTTTGGGGCACCAACAAGCAGCCAAACATTCACCTCTCATTGGTTGGCTATGTAAAGGTTGAATAGTGGTTGGTCCGACCCAACCATGTGAAAGCCACCTTGAAACAGAAACACCCAAAAAAGACCACAGGTATGCAAGGTATGCAAACCCCAAAACATCCTTTATTCTTATTTTGGACCATAAAAATGAAGGTGTTCACCAACCAGAGCTTGTCTGCGGAGCAACCACAATGCTCCCCAGGAAGGGACACGTTAGGGAGAAGAATGCGAAGTAAACTTCATAATGGGCAGGCGCGCTTTATAAAGGCAGCACTTTGGGGGCCTCACCCGAGTTATCGCTTAGGCTTGCACAAGCTTAATCTATGACTTGGCAAGGCACAACCCAGTGATTGAAACTTCCAAACTAAAAATGTTTTGTAGATGATTTGACTCAAATTTGGATTTTCCAAATTTAAGTCAAAATGTACGATCAAGCTGAATCTCAATCATTACATTAGGTTCATCTACATCATAGAAATATGTACACCATTGTACACATGTGGGCGTGTCATGTTCTGTAGGAGGGGTGACTGTTTATGTAATGGATCATATAGTCCTAGGGTGGCCTTTAGCACATGAAGTTCAACTTGCCCTTGTGGTGTCTCCATTGTGCATGGCCATTGGTCAGTGTCTAGGTTAATCCAGAAGTTCATGTCTCCCATGACAAAAGTATTTTCTGGAAGATAGAGTTGAGTTAGTGCTGAGAAAAACTCTTGATTTTACTTGCACAGTTTGATGCATACCCGCTGGCTATTGTGTGCACCTCTTTGTGCCATGAGAAGGTAACAGTTATAACACAGCCATCAAAAATGAATTTTTATAATTGAATTTAAAATTTTGGTTTGCACGTACTATCACCCCACAGTGTTGTGACCTAAACGATATTTTTGGAAGGAGCATGATACTCCATGCCTCCTCCTTTCCTTGTGGACAGTGGGTTTCCTGCACCTCCAGGATATCCACAGGTATGTTGCGCAGGAGACTCAACTTCTTGGCCCAAGCCGTTAAGGCCTTGAGTACCAATATGTTCAGCATCCCTATCTCTATTGAGACTCCTGATGCGCCTCAGGAGCGATTAGCAGGGCCCCAGGAACTACTCCCTCGCCCTCATTGGTCTCCTTTGCATCTTTACTGCAGGTGTCATAATTATGAACAGGTGTTGTGGTGTATTATGCCCCTTTTGTTGCTGCTGCTTTTGCTCCTCTCCTGCCTTTGTTGGGTTTCAATTTCTCATTTCAGTGCACTTGTGTGCTCTTATTGGCTATATTTTTTGTGCATTCCATTGTGATTTTTACTCTTGATTGAGTTGATCTCCACAATCTTAATTGGTGTTCCAAACCCTTGTTTTGACGTGTTTGCTTCTAAAGTGGGTTCCATTAAAATCCATTTTGTTTTGATTGGCTGTTTCGTTTTCTGTTGTATTTGATTGGCTCATTGTTATAAGTTCATCCATTTCTTTTTAGATCTGTTCAGGAGAGATAAATGATTCCTCTGAAGCCTTTGCCCTGGCCGCAGCCAACTTGTGAGCTTGTTTGGCCATTTTTCGTTCTTTTGGGGATTAAAGTCAATTATTTTATATTGTCAGTTTCTCCCCAGTTAAATGCTTGTGTAATGTCAGTGATTTTGGCGCACTATGAGTCACCTTCGCCCATTTATTCCTCACATAATTTCATTTATCTTAGGCCTTCTTTTATGGAACAAGCAGAATTTTATACCCAAAGGCCTGGCAGTGGTTGCATATGGGGATGCGCTCTCTACTGTTGCGCAGTATAATTGGAATTTTTCCTGTCAATAATATGGGATGCAATGTAGGGGATTTTTGTGATATCCTCTTCTATCTCCTGGTTTAGGGAAATGATTGCAATTGCCTTCCCAGTGCTAAGGGTCAGAATTATCTGGATTTTTTGCATTTCAAATTGTTTGATTTTTCCATAGGATTTCAAGAAATCCTGGAAATGATGTTTGACTACTGTGCATGCCGGTGTAGTCAGACAATAGTCAAAAATTATAAAAAAATCTTTGGATTATGTCCAACGTCTACATTTGGCAGTTACCAAACGTTGTCCATCGGGAAGGTCAAGCACTGCTCTGACCTTAGCTGCTTCATTCGCTTCTTCTGCTATCTCAAAACCAAGATCCACCCAACCACAACGGATAGTATGGGCTTTCAAGTACACTGCATGCAAAATAATTTATAGGCTTCTCCAAAATTTTTCCACATTGCCAGTGTCTCTGTGCCCAAGAGTATATATATCCCATGTTCAACCAACAATAGCAGTTGAGAGTGGGATACTTCCATTTAACTACAGTACTTAACTAAAAAATCCACAAAATTTACAGGGTGCATCACCTCTGGTTTTTTTGTTTTTTTTCATTTTTTCATTTATTTCTGTGCGCTAAGTGTCTTTGGGCGGTGAAGATCCAGGTCCACTACCCTTTACCGCGTTTGCCCAATTCTGTACTTGTTTATTAATTTGTGTTTATCTCACCTGGTATTGATTACCAAATTGTTCTGTTTAAATATAATTTTTTACTAAAAGTGATAGTAATTGGAGACTAAAGCATTAGATGGTGATTATAGTTTAACTTAATTAAAACAATACTAGAAGTCTCAAAATAACTTCTGACTGATATATATTAGATGTGTCAAAAGTTATTATTTAGAAAAATGAGAAGTCTTTATAAAGTAAATAGAGTTTAGTTTAAAATAGAATTGGGAACACATCAGTTTAAGAGCCAGAAATATATTAAGATAGCAAATCTTAGTATGGTATTGGGAAACCAGTACACAAAGACACACAAGGGACATAATTGTGTAGCAACTGGGTAAGACTTTCAACAAGGTTTTTACTTTTTGTTGCTAAATGATAACAAAATGATTAGAGTGTCAAATTGATCCTTTCAGTCAATGGTATGCTAAAGAGATATTTTTTTCAAAATCAATTGGTCATAAATATAGCGTTTTAAGGAAAGCAATAAATGTTTTTAAAAATTTAGTGCCTTTGACTTAGCTTGTTAAGCATCAATAAAAAAGGTAAGTAGTAAAATCATAATTTGATAGAGATTGAAAAAGTCAGAAATCTAACGTCATTGCTTTATACAAACTAGGGCTAAACCCAACAAATGGGTTGAAAACCAGAGCAATTACATAATTGAACGCCTCATCTTATTTGGGTCTCATTTTAAAGTGTAGGTTTTATATAAGAGGTAGACAAAGGTTATACTATGTTTAGAAATTGGAAGATGAACTGCTAAAGTACTACACCATCCTTAAAAACAATTTGATAACTCTGAGTTAATAGGAAGAGAATTTATATAACAACAGAGATTTTAGAAGGTATTAATTAGATTCTTCTTTTATTGACCTAATGTATGAGGAATTCCATCTCACATTGAAATAAGGTGCACTTGGATGACTTGAATTTTTTAAAGCCCAATGAAGTCAATTTTAAACCTCTTGAAGATGCTCATGATGTCCTATAATAATCTTTAGGGAGATAATAACGTCATTGAGGTATAGTAGGATGCATGTGAACTTCTGAGGATTACTCTCTTGAAAAATGGTATCCTGCATACTTATTAAGAATAACCTCCGCTGGATGATCCTCAATTTGGCTAGTGGCTTACCGTATATTCACCGTTTGGAAACTCACTAGACCTATTAAAATAGCCTCACTCTTCTGGTCAATTTTGGGCATAATTTTCCCACCATAATTGGGAACTTCTTCCAAGGCAGGTCTCAATATAAGCTGTTCTTTCAGCTTTCTGACACATCTCCAAAGGTAAGCCTCTGCTAAAACCAAGAAAGGATAAAAAATTTATGTTTTATTATAGGGTATTTATAATCAGTCATTAGGCCAGGCGCCAGTATATATACCTCTAGGGCATCTCCTGGCCAAATTTGAGCAAAATATTTCATCAGATATCTTACCACCTCAGTTTAGCCCTTAAACTGATACAACTGAGAACTTTTCTTAGGTTTATTTATGGCAAAATACTCTCAAAATTGGGAGGATTTCAGTGACAAATATTCTGATAAAAACATGCAAAATTGTCCTAGGATCTTCTTGATTTGAGTTTCATCATACTGCTGATAAAATACATCTTCTGTAAAACTTTTGCATCAATTAATGTAGATGATGCACCCCTATTTGAGATGTCAGCAGGCCTTTCTCTCAATAGCACTAGGTACTGCCTTTTGGGTGGTCCATGTGCAAGTGCTATTGTGCCAATTACACAGATTGACATACAAATTTCGCCCTAGGGCAGGAAATTGATTACATTTTTTGTTCATCTGATGGTCCATTAACTTTTAAATGTTAACTTCAGGTCAGTCCCAAACAATTTTGTATACAAGTTGTTTGATTGTGTTCCTAATAATCAGGACCAATTGTCAAGATTTGATGCATATGAAAAAGCCATAATATGCAAGTGTAATCTGGCTGAGCTTAATGATAAAGTAATTGATTGAATTTAAGTTGAGACATTCAGCCCAAACCATGTAATTTCATTAGACTTTGAGGTGAGAGATTAGGTGTTAGCTCTTATGTTGAAAGGATAATCGGCCTGATATTATGGTTGTCAAAGGCTTACTTTAGAGTCAACCACCAAAATCTGACATTTCCCCCTCTTGTTTTGAACATAAGCACTAAGATTCCTGAATAGCCTTCAATGATCTGTTATCATTTGCCTAAACACTGATGAGCATGGAGTTGGGAGTTCCATCTGGTAACTTTGGCCTGAACGCCTGATGCGTCCAAAGTATGATCATCTTATTGTTAATTCTGGCCCAAATGTCTGTTGAATCTTATGTTGGATCCTCTCCCCAACCTCAAGTGCAAACTAAAGTATGAATTAGAATAAAACTATTATATAAGAGTATTTTTTTGATTTTTTGATTTTTCGATTTTTCCCCCAATTTTTCTTTTCTTAATCAGCCCTCTTATTAAACCTTCTTAGGAATTTTGTATGGACTTGTTTGTATTTATGGACAGTCCTAATAAATTTTATTGTGTATATGAACTTAAACGTTTTCTCAATCACTTTGAATGGCTGACCCAGATTCAATCTAACTTTTCTAAACGCCAAATCCATGGGTGTTGCAAAATAGAACTTCATCATTAACTCTAATTTCAGTCAGTGTGTAGCGATTCTCTAAGTCCTTTTAATATAGGCCTTTTTCTCAGCAAAACTGTTGTCAAAGACTTGAGCTTGTAGTTTGATTAAAGCATCTGCAAATTTCTCAACGTATTGAACATAAGCGTTCTTTCCGTGATCCTCTAGGGCTGAATATAGCAGCATTGGTAGGGCCAGGTGTCTACCATATAATACTTGAAGCGGAGACATCCTGGTTGAAAAATGGTAGGAGATATTGTAGGTAAAGACTAATAAACTTAGAAAGGTACTCCATTTGGATGGCTTAGCCACTGCTAATTTCTGGATGATGTTCACCAACGTCCCATTTGTGCGCTCAACAGTCCTATTAGTTTCAGGGTGATAGGGAGCAGAAAGCACACCTTATACTCCCATTAGTTGGTTGAGCTTGGCAAAGACATTGGTGGTAAAGTTGGTTCTGTTACTGGTCAGAATAACCTGGGGACATCCATGTTTATGGATGATGTTTTCAGAGACAAACTTGGCGGTGGTTGCCGCTCCAACTTCCCAAATGGCCTTGGCCTTGACCCATTTGGTCAAGTGGTCAATGGCTTTGATTATTTACTTGGCCTCTGTATTGCTTGTTGGAAGTGGGCTGACAATGTCTATAGATACAGTGTGCCAGACAAACTTGGGACAAACAAGCTGGTAAGAGGTGATTTTTTGGAACAGTTTTTCACCTTAGCACTCTGCACAGCATTCTAGCATTTCTTGGATGTCAAAATGCATTGACTCCCAATTGTAGAATTACTTCAAACTCTCTTTCGTTTTGTTGAATCCACCATGCCCTATGGCGTTATTCGCCACTATTATGATGTCTGTTCGGGCCAAGAGTCTTATGAAAATATACTTTTTGTCCTTGACAATATTGTAAAGTGTCCCATTTTTGATGATTTATTTTTCGTAGATCTGATACTTTTTTGGATGGATTCAGGCTAATCTTGTTACTCTCCACATATTATTTTTTGAACAACTCATTGGCAGCCCAACTAAAGTTGCAATGATGGGTAGTCAGGATAAACAGTAAGCATTTTGGTGTTATGCCCCAGCACAATGATCGATGGTATAGTCATAAGCTTGAAGCTTTAATGCCCAGCGGGCTAATCTACTCTCAGGTTCTCTTAAGTTGTTTAACTATCTTAGGGAAGAATGATTGGTAAAACTTTGAAATGAGTGCCATGAAGGTAGACTTTAGAATTGCTTACAAGCATAAATGACGGCTAAGCATGCTCATTCCGTCACCATGTAGTTCCTTTTATGAACATTTAAGGCCTGACTAGAAAAGGCAACTGGATGTTCTTAACCATCTTCTTTAACTTGGGATGACACGGCCCCCATTGCTGTTCAGGATGCATCAGTTTGGACAATAAATTCGCAATCAAAGTCTGGGTATTGAAGAACAGGCACGCCTAATAGGGCCAATTAGAGTTGGTTAAATGCATCCTGGCAAGCTGGAGTCCAGTTGAATGGGACCTTATCTTTAAGTAGATAAAAAAGCAGCTCTTCACGTTATGTAAAGTTGGCAACAAATTGGCGATAGTACTTGATCATGCTTAGGAATACTTGAATATTGCGCTTGGATTCAGGCCATTTATTTTAGAGATGGCATTCAGCTTAGAGGATTAGGGCCAAAGAACCACTTTATCGATCACAAATCCAAGATATTCCGGTTGGTCTTTGAAAAACTGACATTTTCATGGCTTGATTTTTAAGTTTGCAGCAGCTAGCCTTCTGAAAGCCTCCTCTAAGTGTTCCAGGTGGTCATAAAAAGTGTGGCTGATTACGTTGATATCATCAAGGTACTCTAGTACTCATGACAATTTCAAATCTCCCAGAATTGTGTCCATTGCCATTGAAATGTAGCCGGGGCATTTTCAGAGCCCTTGAGGAATTCTTGTCAGCTGGAATAGGCCCTCTTGGTTTATTATTGCACATTTCTCGCACACCTCTTTGGGAATATCTGTTTGTCAATATCTGCTGATAAGGTCCATTGCTGAGAAGAACTTCACAGCCCCTAGGCTAAACAAGGCATCATCTATTCATGGCAGTGGGTATGAGTCCTTCTTTGTGATGTTTAACTTCCAATAATCAATGACCCAAAAAGTTGCTTCCATCCTTTTTCTTCACTATTATTTTGGTGCTGCTCATGGACTTTTTGAAAATAATAACATGCCACAATGGAGGGATTCCTTAATCTCCTTGTATGCAGCTTCTTCTGATGATTTTGAGCATCTAATTGGGCATAATCAAATAGGCTTATGATCTCCAGTATTGATTTTGTAGGTGACACCCTTAGCACATCCCAAGTCAAAATCATCTTGTTTATGTATTCCCTATATTTAGAGAAGAAATCCTGAGCTTGGCTTTTTCAGAGCTTGTCAGATTTCTTAAATTGGCCATAGGGACAACATTATTTATGCTGAGTAGGTCATTATGGGGAGCCCTAATTTGACAAAAGTCCCAAACTTGTGTAATGAGTGAATTTCTGAGGTAGAGATCAGATGTAGAAATGCAATTGTTTGATGTCTCTTGATGGAGATGGGCTGATTTTGCAGGTTTGCACATAAGATATGTATTTCTTCGTGGCCTGGAATGGTAATACCAGGGGCAATGTATGGTTTTATCAAGATTTAGACCTTAGTTGGTATACTTCACCACAAAGTCCTTCCATGATATTAATTTGTTAGTCTTGTCAAGATTACTTGTTCTCCAGATGGTGTAGGAATCCAGCTTTTTTAGTGCTCGCTGATGCTAATGACACTGGATCCTAAAAAAGATTTGATAAATTTAATAAAATTAAACTAATAAAAAACATGGATTTTTTAGTATTTTATTAGCTTTGACAGGGTAAATAGAAAAGCGATCCCTTCAATATCCACCCAATTTGTATTTAAACTGATTTTTGAGGGTTGGGGCATTCTTGGATATTTTAAGAATAGCTTTGACACTTTCCAATTTAGGGAATTGAGAAACTTTCCTATCAGATTGTGGGAGATGTGAGTTACTGTTTTGGACATTGATAATTGGGGTTTTAGTGCAGGATGTACCCATGCGGTAAGGTTCTTATGTACTTCAACCAATAACCACTAGATAAAGGATTTTCACCTTGGGGGACCTCCGCCATGCCTATAAAAGGGGGGTACCCACATAGGTGTTTTAAGGGACTTGGTGATGGTTGGGGGGTGCCTTCCGCGGGTTGCCCCAAGGTCCATTGTGGGGCCAGGGAGATCTGACCATTCAATTTTATGTTAATTTCCTGAGAAGGTTTTGTAATGGGGTTACCCCAACTAACAGGGCTCCACCAAGAATTGGCCAGGGTCTTTTGGCTGATATCAGCTAGACTTTCATTATTGCTATTATTAAATCACATTTGGGTTTATCAGAAATTTTTAAATGGCTGACATTTACTTGTTTCAGCTGAATTTGACCCTGGATATTCTTTCTCTGCAGCTGAGAGAGCAAACTTCTGACAGATGGTATAGTAATGGTCTGATTTGATCGGTGTGGAATGCCCTTTAACTCATTATTCTGAGTGGTTAGTGCTTTTATCTTTTACCTTGCTTTGAATTTCTCAATTAAGACAAATCCACCTTATAGGCCAGATTTATGAATAGGCTGGGTTTCTTTTTCTCAACTGCCTTATCAAGGCTATAGTAAAGTGAAATACCCTGGCCAAAAATGGTGAGAGTATCGTCCTTATGATTGGTAACAACTCCATATCTTCTTATTAAACAGTCATAATTAGGAATCATAGTTCAAATTTGGCAAACTATGGCAGGTGCTGTTTATACAATGGATCCAAATCAGAGTGGTAGGGTACTGTATGCATCTAGCGATTTAGTTGTATGTGCTCCAGATGTCCATATTCCTGACAGTGGGCAACATCTGGAACAATTTTCAGTTTTTTAACCAACTTTGTGATGACTATATTGATAGGAGCACCACTATTGACGATGGCCTGAACTTGCCTTGTTTACCACTATATCCACATAAGTACATTCAGAGTAGTTAAAAGAGGTATTTATTGTATATATGCTGTGATTGCTGCCTGATTCCAGTTGTCATTACAGGCTTTAGCAAAGATCTGGGAAGTTATCTGTTAAGGTCTTCATGGTAATAGCTTCTTGAACGTTGTTAAGCTTAGGTAGGTCAGTTGAACATTTGGGTCGGAGGTCTAAACCCTGATCAATAATCATCCTTGCCTAAGGTTTTGATACTTCTGCTCAGGCTTCTTAGTAATTTTCAAGGGTTTAGTTGCTTTTGCAGTGGCCCATGTAGTGACCATCATGACATCATTAGCCACGATATGGTGGAGGTTATCTTTTGCAACATCTTCAGCCCTAAAGTGCTCATCAGGGTTCAGGCAAAATAGATTGAAAATTGGTGGAGCTATAGCATTTCACCTTGTTAAAATGTTGACTGAATCTAATTGTCAGATATTCAATAGGGACATAATAATGTTAACACGCTCAATTTTTTATGAATTATATCAGATATCAGTAATACTGATCAGGAATACGTAAAAAAATATTTGAGAAGGGTTGACCTTGGGACAAATATACCATACCAAGAATTTTCTAGCCAGTACAGGTTTCAAACTCAATTACTGCACTAGGGGTGGAAGCAGTTTTACCCGCTTGGCTAACCACCCTTAGGAATATTTTAAGCTTAAGCAAAGCTTAAGATTTGTGGCCTAGCGATTCCACTTAATAATATTTGACTATGATGACATGGGCGTGGGGGCTTTGTTGGTTTAGTCAGACCTAAAATAATAGTTGACTAAATGACGCAGGCACGTGGGCGTTGTTAGTCTATGTCAAAATTAGCTTTTAATGTCAATCAAGTTTTTAATCAAATTAATTACTAATTAGTGGTATGAATCGCCTTGGTATGTGCTACCAATTTCTTGAGATGAGTATTGGTTCAGCTATTTGCAGACACTTTAGGAACGCTGTCTTGAGAATATTTTTGAGTTTGAGACTAACTATGAGCGTTAGAGATGTCTTGAGTTGAATGGATTGTAGACCCTCAAACAAACTCGTTTCTTTCTCTGGCCAATTGTTATTGAAATTGAGGTGTCATGGGTAAGATGTGGTGAACATTGAGCCCTATAAATTATCTCAAGTTGATACTGATAAAGTATAAACAACTTTTGAGAATCAACTATTAACACAAGATTACAGTTTTATTTATAAGCTTTTTTGTATTAATACCTTACGTTTTATTAAGCCAAGGATTTACTTGGGATCAAGAAGATTAGGGAAGCGTGCTATCGTTTAAGTAATGGCAGAAGAATACAGCTTCAAGTGTGATTAACAAGGAGTTATATCTTAACTATAGTTACCATCTGGTCTATTGTCTTCATACAATAGACGTTCAAAACTCCACCTTACCGCAGAAGAAGAACCAGTCACCCTTAATAGACCTAAAATTCAACACACCTCTACTCCACCTGATCTTTTCCCGCCTCACTGTCGCTGGTGATTTCTAGAGCAAAGTTGACCCCAGGCTTTTTGTTGGGCCGTCTGTGGCATTGGTTAGCAAAGTGCCCTATTTGACCACAGTTGTGGCATGTAATCGGCCTTTTTTGCTTTTTTTCGAATTTTTGGTTTGTATTTTGGATATTTTTCAGCTTGTCAGACATAGTGTTGCTTTTTGGGCCCAAAAATCGGGTTTTTTGCTGATCTTTGGCCTGACTAGGGGTATTGAAATTATGGGAACAGCTTCTCAAGTAATTCGTAAGCTCTTGGATTTCCAAACTTCCATTAAATGCAGGTAACATGACATTGTGCAGTTCATGGAAGGGCATAATTGTGTGCTCCATTGCAATCTTGGCGTCAAATTTATCTATTGCATTGCACCTATGCAAAACTTGTGCTTCATGGAAAAATCCATCTGTAAAGTCCTTAATAGTCTCATTCTGCTTGATTTCAATATTAAAAAGCTTTTTTTCAGGTTTCAAATTTTCAGGCCCTCCAAACTTTTTTGTTATTGCAATTTTAGCGTCCATATAGGACCAATCGTCACCCAAATAGGACATATGAGTTCACTGCTGTGGGCATATTGTGAGTTGATCAGTGCTGATTCTTTTGCATGGTCTTATGCTCCCCTCATTGCTTTTTCAAATAGCTTGAGAAAAGAGTGAACGTTTCCATCTTTATCAAACTTTGGTAAATTCAATGGTTTGAAGTCATCTCGCCCTGTTTTGGGCTTAGGGGTTGTACTTCTTTTTGAGTGTCTAGGTTTACCATCGCACATAATCAGCCCTCTTTCCTGTTAGGGAGTAACTGGAGTTGGGATTGATGCTAGGACTCTAGGCATAGAATACATTTTTAAAGTACCAGTTTCTGCATCAGTGTCAACTTCCAATGATTCAATTTCATGTATTGCTCCAAACTACAGGATTCTGACACCTGAATTTTGCTATTAGTTACATTTCCATGCTGTTTTTGCCAAATAAACAGAGCTTATACTACTTCTCTTTTGTCAAAGTTAGGAGAGCACTGGCAGCCTTGCTTTTTGAAGGATTTGAATTCTTTTTTTAGGTTGTCATACTCCTCTTTGAATAAAGCTTGATTAATTGTTAGTCCTATTATATCTTTGCCCATACTGTCTCCTCAGAATTTGCAGTTGATAATTACATTCTGAGTTCCAAATTTTTATGATTAATTCAGTATTTCTGGCCTGAAATCCTGACACCACAGTCCAAAGTTTAGAAAATTCCTCTTTGATCTGAGCATCATCTTATTCTCATTTGGGACGACTGGTTTTGCTTCAAGGTCCTCGAAGTTTTTGTTTATAGTATCCAGCTTAGCCTGAACATACTCTTCAAAACCATCAACTTTTACATTTAACTCCAGGTGATTTCTTTGGCCCAAAGTGGTATGTATTTTAAGTCGTTCTTATTGAGATAATAGATAATCAGAATGGCTTTCCAGTTTTTGACAGTGGTTATTCATGGTTTGTACCCATTCATGTGATAGTTCATGGTGAGCAAGAACTTCTGCAGCTATCTTCAGGACTCCTTCGTTCAGAAGCTCCTTGAGGGTGTTCAATCTCCCTTGAGCTTTATTGGCAAGTCCCATATTATCAACCATTGCCTTTCAAACTTCAGCAAAACTAAATTTTAGTTTGTTCAGTAAGGCATTTTAGGAAAATTGTTCCCCCTTGCACATGGTAGATTTTCCATACTTTCCAGATTTTGTCTAGCACTGATTCGCTGGGTATTATTAATTGAGGGTTGAACAACTGTAACCATGAATCCGTTAGTTGTTTGACTGTCTGTGTGACATTTGGGAAGATATGCCATGGTTTTGTTGTGATACTTCATATATATCTCCATCTTGAGCGCCTTCTCCTTAAGGCAGTAGAACAGGCTGAAGGAGGGATTGATTTGTGAAGTACTAATCCTAAAACCCTGATATAGGGTTTCCAGCATAGCTTATGCTTGAAGATGCAAGATCAATCGGGCTGGTTGTATCTGCATGAGCTCCCCCATTGTGATAAGATCCAGGGATTAGGAGGCACCCACTTCAGAGCCTTGATAACTGATATTAAAATAATATGATATTTCTTTGCAACTAGTTTCCATCTCATTGTCGCTTTCTCATCTGGCCAATTCTGCCAGGAATTAGTTATGGGAATCCATTTTGGAGAGTGTCACCAGTCTTGAGTGAGCACCAGTTGTGAAGTTCTGAGGATTGCTTGCTTGAAAATGGGTATCCTGTATGCTTATTTGGGACAAAGTTCTGCTGATGATCCTCAATATTGCCAGTGGCTTAGAGTATATTCACCGTTTGGAAAATCACTAGGCCTATTAAAATAGCCCTGACTCTTCTGGTCAATTTTGGGCATAATTTTACATCATAGTTGGGAATTAAATTCAGGAAGGTTTTAATACAAGCTGTGCTTTCAGCTTGCTGACACTTCTCCAAAGGCAAGTCTCTGCCAAAACCAAGAAGAAATAAAATAAAATATCTTTTATTGTAGGTAGATATTTGATAGTCAGTCATTAGGCCAGGTGATAGTATTCATACCTCTAGGGCATCTCATGGCCATATTTGAACTTAAAAGTTCAACAAATATCTAACCACCTCAGTTTAGCCCTTGAACTGATACAACTGAGACCTTTTTTTATGTTTATTTATACAAAATACTCTCAAAATTGGGAGGATTTCAGTGACAAATATTCTGATAAAAACATGCAAAATTGTCCTAGGATCTTCTTGATTTAAGTTTCATCATACTGCTGATAAAATATATCTTCTATAAAACTTTTGCATCAATCAGTGTAGATGATGCACCCCTAATTGAGATGTCAGCAGGCCTTTCTCTCAATAGCACTAGGTACTGCCTTTTGGGTGGTCCATGTGCAAGTGCTATTGTGCCAATTACACAGATTAACATACAAATTTCGCCCTAGGGCATGAAATTGATTACATTTTTTGTTCATCTGATGGTCCATTAACTTTTAAATGTTAACTTCAGGTCAGTCCCAAACAATTTTGTATACAAGTTGTTTGATTGTGTTCCCAATAATCAGGACCAATTGTCAAGATTTGATGCATAGGAAAAAGCCATAATATGCAAGTGTATTCTGGCTGAGCTTAATGATAAAGTACTTGATTGAATTTAAGTTGAGACATTCAGCCCAAACCATGTAATTTCATTAGACTTTGAGGGGAGAGAATAGGTGTTAGCTCTCATGTTGAAAGGATAATTGGTCTGATATTATAGTTGTTAAAAGTTTATTTAGAGTCAACCACAAGAAACTGACAACACACAACAATTTATAATTCCTAAGAGCCCATCTATTGTCATCTGGAATGTGGTTGGGGCATTATAGAGCTCCTGGGGCATCTGAGCTGGTTAAAATAACCATTTTTTAGTGATCAGATACAATTAAATTATTCCTTAGTGATTAATTTAATCTGCTAGTAACTTCTGGAAAGATGTTTTACTGAATATAATGAGCTCCAGTAAGAATTAGACAAGTCATCAATCTGGGATAGCTTACTAATTTCCTTTTTTGTTAAAAAGCTGAGATTAAAATATCTCACTACTAAGCGGAAAAAATTATCTTTCTTTTGAACCATCAGAAGAAGGAAGGCCCAAGATCTACGTAAGTGCACTAATAAACTGAAAAACAGATATTACCTGAGTGTAAATCAATTGGGCTTCCTCCACCTTGCTCTCTATAAAGAAAGGAAGAAAATATGGAGCATCCTCAATTTTTAAAATAATCTAAAACGCCCTTAATTAAAATGAAATTGTATATATTGGATGTTGAGAGGACAATATAATTGAGTTTAACTTTAAATTTAGAGACGAATTCATTTAAAGGCTAAATTATTATATGTTAAAGTAGCTCAGGAAAATCTCCTAGCAAATGATTTCTCTCTAGGTAATCTCTTAGAATTGAAGTAGTCACCAAGGCAAATCTCTGCTAAATATGTAAGCAAATCTCTTCTTAACAGGTAGGCAAAATCTCAGTTAGAACTAGAAAATGAAAAGGAAAATGACAAGAGACTATTTAAAATAAGCGTACTTTATTAAGAAAATAGCATCTTAAATTATAGTGCTGTGATAAAAAAGAGCATTATATAATAAAAAGATATAATGAGATTAACGGGAAAAATCTGGATATAACTTAAATATTCAAGTATACAACAGAAAAGCTTGTTTCCACAGCATATCTAGCGTTGGCTACATCTTTCTGATAAATAGCAGGAGATTCACCAAACAGTTCTTCATTCTACTCCTCGGAACAATAGCGTATCACCCAGATACAATAATATATACATCATCAGAAAGATGATTTAAATTATATATTGCTTAATAGCGATGTATTGGCGATTCTGAGAGGTGTATTTTGATCCAGATGTCCCCTATTAATATTAATTAACTTTTGGAATAAAAATGTAGTTGGCCAGGTATATCAGCCAGTGGAGCATATAATGGTGAGTCATCCACGATTCGTTTAATGAGGCATTTCAGTATTATAAATCATATAAATAGTTCATCATGCTGAGTTAATCCCATAGTTTGATAAAGCGCTGAAAAATCAATTATACCAACTTTATTTAGTTGTAATTTTGAATTATAAATTTTTTGAAGCTACTAAAATTAATATCAATATTAATTTTAGGCCATAAGCCCACTACAGTATCAATTTATAGATAAGTATAAATAATTATGGGCCAAGATTGGCTAAGTAATTTTATCATCAAGCTATGCTAGATGCTTCACGTCTAAAAAAATAAATAATGACAAGCATATTCCACAATAATCTTTGACCTTGTCCCATTGGTCATTAGTTAATTTTTTTAATTTTTAGTTTCTACTAGAGCACCCAAGTGGGCTGTTTAAACAAAACTCATTGATTTAGAAACTATATTCTTTATCAACATTGTCAGTGGTTTATAAATAGATATAAACAATCAGGGTATTAGTCCTAAAATTATAATGTCATGAGTCAAGTTAGCAAGCAACAGTAACAGTCCAGCGTACGCAGGGTCAAATATTCCTTTACAGGTCAGAGCTTCTTTTACTATGGGGTTGTCCATTTCTTTATATCTTTGACAAATGAACAGGCGGGGTATTTACATGAACTTGGGCATTGGCTAGTCTCTTGTAATATTGCTTTGCTAAAGTCAAGTTTGGTGGATATAAGGGCTATGATCTTGGCCATTATTCAGGGGTGGTGTTAGTTGCACTTAGAAGCTCCAGATGTGGAACTAAATCTGATCAATTTTGGTCACCATTCTTTTAATTATGTCATAGCTCTAACGTCCATCTTAGTATCTTTTGATGTTTAAATTCAACAGGAACTTAATCCCCTAATAGGGATAGAAATCTTTCAATATAATGAACAATGAGAATATACTTGTGGAAGTTGGTTTCACAACATATGATTACAACTTGTATTGTATTAAGATATGGATTAAATAAACTAAGAATGAACTACTATAATTAAGGGGCACCAAGGAGAAGCCTTAATGAAATGGGTGCACTGAGGCCCAGCGGTCCCATATTCCATATAATGGTAAGGATGTATACAATATTGATGTATATCATCAGTTTTTAAAGAAATATCATTGTATGGGAAACTTATGTCAATACTAGAAAATCAGAAATTTTTAGAACTTTCCAGCTTCTTGTATTACTAAGCTATTGAATTGAGAAGGCAGATTATGGAACATATAAGATTGTCAGAAGTGTTTTAATCATGATCAAAAATATATTGTCAATGTTTATTAAAACAATAGATCATGTTACACGCATTTAAAAATCTTCAGAATCAGTAATTAAAGTAATAAGTTTGAGATAAGGCGCTTTAGAATTATAAAATATAGAGCCTCATTCTTCATGTTGGCTGAACTTTTCCTCCTTTTTGGCGCATCTCTTCAGCTTTGCTTAGCATTATGACGTAGGCTCTTGAGTTTAGGTACATCTGGTTATTCGTCCTTCTTGCTTTTTAACATGTAATCAGGACTGACTTGTGTAGGATGTCATGAAAGGAGAATTAGTAACTGAAGAAAAAGGCAATCAATTATTTATTTTAACTTTCAGATAAAAGATTTTCACTAGAGCATGATCATTTTAATTTATCTTCAGGCCACAAGTCTAAAAATGAGATCACAGCAGTATGTGGCATCATTAATGATAATACAGTTTTTGGTAATCTAAAGGTTGACTGCTAGCATAAAACTTAGCTAGATATTTCATCTAGCTAGCTACCTTGTAAAAAACATTGTCATAAAGTCCTGCTTTTGAGTTGACAAGGCCTAATCACTGCTAAAAGCCAAAAAAGAGGTGTAAGTATATTTTCAAGCTTGTTTTTATATTAAGAAGTCACTATTTCTCTGGCAAAGTTGCTGAGACAGGATTAAATGTGGATTACCCTTTATAAATTGGTCTCTTTCCCAATTGAACTCTCATAGGCGTGTAAAATGAAGCAATACCCTTCTGACCACAGAAAAAATCTTCGAGTTATGTACAAATCAGAGCTTAGAGAATCAGATAGAAAGATGATCTAGGGTTAGGTCTTTATTTCAAGTCTCATCTTGACATACTATAGAGGGAGCTGATAGTTGATTATTCAGAATATTTTTGGCTTTTTTTGAGCTCTTGGCAATATTGACTAAGAGATGCTATTATGGACTATGATTAAGATGCTCCTTCAAAGCCTGAATGGTGCGGTAATGACTATGCAAATGGCACTCACAGATTCCAACTCAGGTCTCAATGTATTAAAGTTCATTTCAACCTGGGTATAATGATTATCAGTCACACTGGTAAATGCAGCGAAGTAATCTATATCCCCAGCTATGGCGTCCAACATGTAATTAGGATCAACAGGACTTCCATCCAGACAAACTTAGCACCTCAAACTAAGTTTTTTACCTGTTTTCGTAAGTCATAATAATGGCGGGTATATCCTTTTTCCATGATCTATATAAGATCCCAGGAGCTAGGATCAAGGAATCTGAAGAGCCTGAGGCCCCTGAAGCATCAGGACCGTCATCCCCATCTGATACCCTCAGGTCCTTCAGGACCCCAAGGCACACAAAGGCCTTTGAACCTTCTGGACTTTTGGATTTGCAGGCCACTTAGACCTTTATTGTTTTCTCCTAAAGAGAAGTTTCGACATTGTTGTTATTGAGACAAGGTCTTATAATTCCCCAATAGCTGAATTTGAATGGTCTTAAAAAGTTGAGTGGCTTTTTAGATTTTGAGGTGAGTTGATGTGCCAACTCTGTAAATTGATTATTACACTTTGTAGGCGTTGATTGATTTGTTCCTACATGTAACTCAGGATCTCACAGTACTATAATGAAATCTGGTTATTAGAATCATTTAATAATTTAAAATAATACATTATCGCCACTTCTTTATTGTTAACTAGGCAGAGGCAAATTCACATAAATAACTACATCTAAATGTAAAGCCTGGTTTAGCCCAAGCTACTGCACCTCCAGGTGATGAATTCCTAAAATTTGCAGTAAATGGTATCATGTGATGGACAATATGATAAAGGTAACATTAGCTCCGGTAACCAAATCATTAGTAGGCTATTGAGATGAGGCATACAAATCCTTCATGGTGAAGGTCATAGCATAGCGCGGGACTGACTAAAATAACTTTCAGCTAATTGATTTCTAACTAGGAGCTGCTAAATGTTAACTTTAAATTTTCATAATGAGCATGATACTGTTCTTGATCAAAGGTGGTTGTTGAGAACTGAAATGGTAACTAAAGTATCTAGCTCCTGGGCTGCATTGGACTCACCTTATATTGCAGAGTACTTATCCATATGGTTACACTTCCCACATGGTTGGAGAGTAGAGCTTATTTACTAAATTATAGAAGTTGTGATAGACGTTTTCACTATAAACATAGTTCTAACAATAGTGAGCACCAGTTCCCAACTTTGGGATTCTCATTAAGCCAAAAGTCTTAATTATGGATCTCAGAGCTTCTAGACTTAAGGATTCTAGATTTTCTCAATATTGTCAGGACTGTTTTCTGAGCTAGGATCTTCTAAACTTATTATGAGAACGTATTAAGAGTATGAAGATAACAATATGCATGAACAAAAACATTTTATATATGATTAGAACTTGTTGATATTTATAAGATGCATTTGTACCATATGATGAAAAGATTGCCTAGGTTCACTAATCATGTTCTTCTTGGTCATTCTGGATTAAAGGGCGGATATTATTCCTTTCTGTCCTTAGCCATTTGATCCTAGTGACACAATTAATCAAGAGCTTTTGATTTAGCTGTTGGGAATTAAGATATAGCTTTATGGTTTGGTCTTCATTGGCTCTGGACTATTGACATTTTGTCATGCTTCCAGATTGATTCTCCCTTTGTCACCATTTGACAGAATTTAGGAAGTCAATTATAATCAGTTCTAGTTGCTTCTATGGGACTTGATCCTGGATCAGGTAATTCTGTTTAATTACAATCTCAAACTCCAGCAATGGAAATAGCACCTTCAACTATACTTTAGTAGCAGCCCTGTTGTAAGTAGGAGTTTATGGATCTGTGTGGTCAATAATTTTAATTTTCCAAGAAGTTGTCACTCACCCAGATTAGTTACGCCATATAATAAGGACTTTATTTGAAGTAGTGGATTCAGCACAATGCTGGCGGCACAATTTCAACAGCTCTCAAAGCCTTTCATTGTTTTATAGACCACTGCACCCTTCTATATTTCTTTCACTTTAAAATATGACCTTTGCTAGTCCCGCTTGCTTAAGACAGTCTCCATTTACACTTTAAGTATGAATTTGTAAGAACCATCAACAATCATTCTCCTAACGCTCTCTCATGAGAACAATCCACTTTCTGATGTCTCTTTAGTTATGGAATAACATCTGTGTCTTTATTCCTATGGAACAAGTGGAGACCAAAACTTTAGAAATCAGTTTCAAATATCCTTTTATTAAAGGCTGTGCCAAAGAGAACAGAATGGTCTTCCTAAGTTTTCTTATCACTGGATCTCATCAAAATTAGAACAATTATGACATTCTCTGTCAAGAATGGATAACATATTGACTAGGTTACCATTCCCTGAAAACATAATCATCCATCGATGGAGGTGGTGGGTGCCTTCTTGCCCACCATGGAGGAACTATACTGTAAACATCATGACCCTTACGCTGAGTCACCAAAGGAAATACAAGACCACTGACCTCATCAAGTGCACTTAAATCTGGAAGGGCATTACTAAGGATGTAGGCCATTACATTAAGACATGCTTATCAACTAATTGTTCCAAAGAAAGCTTTCAGTAGGAACAGGTCAGCTAGTGCCTTTGCAAGGCACGGAAGGTTCTTGGACGTTTGTATCAATATACCAAATTGTGAAGCTCACGCTCTATCAAGGCTTTGACACAGTGATATTGGTGGTTTATTGTTTGAGAAAAACGAGCCACTTTATCCCATTCTTCACAAAATCACCACTTTAAATTTAACCTAGTTCTCAAGGACCAATTCTTCTGCTTACATAGACCTCCCAGGGAGATTTTGCTGAAATGGGCCCCAATTTACAATAAAAACCTGGGAATCAATTTTTCTTTACTAAGATTTGTCTTATATGGTCTACTGGATTTTCCTCCAGTCAGCAGAAATAAGGAGAAGATGAACTAAAGTTTGGAACAGTTCATGAAGATCAACACAGATGCGTAAAAGTACAATTGAGCATCACATTTAGAATGACTAAGTTCTCCTCTAATAATCTGAGGCTCTCTCAACTGAAAATCTAATCTTTCTTCTCCAACTATGGGTGCAATACAAGCTTTAACTAAAGTTTTAGATAGAAATTTAAGTAGTAGTGGCATGTAAGAAAGCCAAAAACCTTAAGGAGATTTATATGGTAAAGGAACATTACTTATACGCTGTAGTGATCTTTAATACTTTAGCTGAATGTAAACTTAAAAAAAGCCTAAAATACCTTTATGAAGATACAGTAGTGGTAAATACCAAGAGCATTTATCTGAAGCAATCATTCTGTAATTTCCAAAAATATTGGACTATTCAATATGATACAGAAGTTGAGGCCTACAACATATAAGATTGACATCTTATTGTACCTCAAGGTCTTCAGCACTTTACATGATTCATTGTTGACGCCTTTGTTGGATTCATTCCAGGATCACCTGACCTTAACCTTGTAGTTAATAAACCTGATTATGAAATAGATGCTATCTGAGTTCCTCCAGTACCGCCGCCTTTACTACTTGATGTCTCAGAAAACTGTATGATCAGATTGCAAATCAGGTATTGACCTATATTTTTCTCTAAAGCTCTAGATTTGATCAAAATATTTAAAGAGATTTCCTGAAGCTGCTGTCCCTACAGTATCTTTTATATCTGGCTGTCATTATATTTTAAACCCCATAAGAACAAAGCCTTAACCAAAGTCTCATCTGGTAGATTGTAACCCCTTCTAAGAGCAGAGGGTGATGTCACACATGAATCCCTTCTACTTGGGTTGAGAGCACTAAAAAGGCAAAGAAAATAACCATGTAAAATCTCAAAACTTTCTTTTAAAGTTTACTGCAGAATATATATGATATAGATAAGATATTTTCAATGATTTATCCCGCTTTCATAATTTAGAATAACACTAAAGTAGAAGGTAAGTTAGCGTCAGGGATGAACACCAAGGATCATACTATGATCAAAACTTGAAATTGATTACTCTCAAAGATGGATTAATTTGACAAAAAGTGTTATTATACTAATAGTTAAATTTTTCAATCTCAAAGACAATTTCTGGAGCCTAGTAGCCTTATCTATCATAACCATAATAAAAGGTAATTTCAGTTATGTTTAATTTTATTGTAGGATATCACTCAGGTTAATAAACTATGCAAATCCCTGTTTTATCTTAAAGTATGCTAAAAGTTGTCACAAAATGATTTCACACAAAAGACTCCTCTTATGCCATGGTTTAGTCCTAATGGCAAAGATTTGAAGCTTGAGTTTAACATCCTCAAAGATTTCGTGGAGACTACGCAATTCCATGCTTTTGATAATTTTTAATAAAGTTCATCAAAAATTTAAGATTTAAGTCTAATTAATATCCCACTTTTGCATTGCTTTTTATCTAGTTTTATTTGTACAATTATATAACCTTAATAACAGACTTTTTGCTGCATTCTAATAACTTTTAACGCACTTTCTTTTTAGGCCCATGTCTCTCTAAATTTGGTTTCCATACCTTTAGAGGTTCTGTGCACTTGAAAAAAAGTAAATATTAAAGAATGAAAAACTACCTCAGGAATGCACAATGCGGAGTATTGTGAAAGGTGCTCCAGCCATGGCAAGGTATTACCACTAGTAGCCCAGTAGGATAAAACATTCCAAGGTGAGTAGAAGCTTGACCTCAAGAATGGTAGCCCAAGTACCTGATTGCTTTGTGATATTAAGAGATATTAAGCTGCAACTGCCCATTAAACTCAAAATTGAACTATATAACCTAATACAATGGTGATGGAAAACACGGAAAAACAACTGGCAATAGATGAGTTTACACTATTGATAACCATCATTCAATCACACTTAGACAATGAAGAATAGTGCATAAAAAGGTCACAAATCCCTCCCACCAACAACATTTCACCAAGTAGCATATTTGAAGTAAACCAGAGTCAAAGCCTTAGTAAAAAAAGAAGATCACAAGATTTTTCTCAGATCAATGCCACCTAAATTGCTGAGCAATTTCAACTTGGATAGACAAAACCCAGATGATCTACCTCTAAAAGGGTAAAGTAAATTCTCCTTTGAAAGTCTCATTAATTATGTCTCTTGCATTTGAGGAGCTAAATTAAGCCTATGATTGAACAATTTACTATTCAAATGTTCTTAAATAACACCACACACTTCACTACTCTTATGCACTTATTTAATAATATAAAAGCTTATAAGATATGTGTCTGTGATAAATATGAAAGCGGTGCTCCCACAATAATAAAAACTAAAATATAAGAAGCTGAAGATTGCCCCTGATGTGGCTTATTGTCATCAATATAGTAATTCAGTTTCTAATAATAGCACTAGTAAAGAAGATTTTTGTGATTTACTAATTAGATCAAAAAATCCTTTTCTGCTCGACATTACTTTTGCAAAGTTATTATAAGCATCCATTAATTTTCCATCGCCACCTACACTGTATCAGTTTTCCACTTATGTCAGAAGATCTGCCACCTGCTGCCCCAGTGTGGGGCAGCAGCGCTCCACCTGCTAGCACTTTCCACCCAGCAGGCAAACGCGTGTTAATTGGCTCATCCAGTCCGCCTAATGTATCAGGCTGTTTTGTCCCTCCAAGGGACTTGTTATTACACTTAGCGCAAGTCCACCCAACCCGCCCCCACCCACTTGCCCTACCCCAACCCAAAATTCGCTTTTGCCTCCAAGTTGAATATGGGCATCTCTTCCCATATGCCAACAAAACAATAATTGAGCTGGCAATGTCCACGTTTTCACCATCAGGATATATCGACTTCTGCCCTTATAAGGGCTATTTTGATATTAGTTTTCCCACTGAATAGGACGTAGCTGCTGCAGCAACTACGCCCTAAATATATAAAAACACACCTATTAAAACAACCCATACACACCTCCCCAGTGCCACCACAATGGTGGTAACCTTTGCAAACCTTCCTTTTCACCTTCCCCCTCAAACACTCTATGAAGAATTGATGATGGGGCTGTCCAGGTATGAGACAAACCCCAATCACCACTTCCTAATACTGAGTGGAGCTGAGCGGTTAGCGGCACCACAGGCAATGGCCACCATTACCCCCCACCAGCCAACCATAGCCCAGCACATCCCACCACGTGCCCATATCCCATCTGCACCAGATCACTTCTTTTGGGCTCATATTGACAACAGCCGTACCGTTTGCCCCCTCTGCCATGAGTTGGATCATTCCAAAAAAACTGTAGCTACAATTCAAAACAAGCGGAATCCGCCAAGCCCGCACATGAGGCTGCACAAACAGCGTTTGAATGGTGAATGGCTGCCCCCACCCCCTCCAGCTGAGCGCTCAAAAATCAACAAAACCTTTGCAACCAAAGCCCAGGCTTAATTTCTCACAATATACCCAATCAGGAGCAGGTTTGGACCCAAATTCAATCCAACAAATCTAACGCCTCAAAACTTACCCACCAAAACCACATCCCTCTGAATCAATTATGCTCAATAAAATCCCCGGGACTTATTGGATGAATTAACTGAATCTGGGGAAATTGTCCCGCCTCCTGACTTTCCAATTAATTTGGAACCATATCTACCTTCAGATTTCAATGACCCATTCCCACCCAGGAAATATGTCCCCAAACCCACTGCTACCCCATTCTTGAGTGACCATCAACTTGCCGAGGCCACTGTGGCCTCTCCTGATAGCCGCCATCTCCATGAAGCTGTGTCACTATCTGTCACTAAATTTAATGTAGGGCTTCATTTAATCAGTTACCCCTCCAATTTCATAAGGTTGCAAAAGTGGAAATTGAACGATTGAGGGAAACTACCACCTCTGTTATCAAGCAAGTTGTTGCACTGGCAGAATTTCCCTCCACCATGTGCATCACTAGAGCCAATATCACAAAATTTTCCCAGCTTCTCAATGCACACATACAAGCTGAACACCATGTTGCTGAATTTTGGAGGCTATGCTCCAGGCCCAGTTTGTTACCAAAGAAATCAACACTTTTCTATTTTTCCTTGACCCACATCCCACGGATGCCCCAACCCCTTTGCTCTCAGCTTTGATCTGCCTCTTCATTTGTGAAGATGATATTGATAATCCACCTGATTCCCCTCCCCTCCCCTCCACCATGATGGGATAAGCGGTTCACAAACTGCTACACCTGGTAGGTTAATTTTCCTTTTGTTTTGGTGTCTCGCCACTCATTAAGGGCGTTTAGTTTGTGTTTTTGGTCGTTATTTTTGTATTGGTAATGTCCTTCCCTGGTTGGCTTACCTCAAATAAATTTTAAATTTACTAATTAGATTAAGATCACTTAAAGTCAGAACTCACGCTTTTTTTTCAACGACTTTCACTTTTTAACTGTATTGGATTTCTAAAGTTCTATGGTGCTGCTCTCAAATATGAGGAATAATATCTATGATTTTAGGTCAAACGTACCCCTTGAACTACTCTTGAGTAATCAAAGTTCAAAGGATAAATAAAACATCTTCATAAACATAACTACACTGTTGTAAATCCTTTTTGATAGCAACAAGTTGGACATTGTATTTAACTCTTCCTTTATTTAACTCCATTCATGAATATACTCACTACAATTGGCAACAGGGTATAGAAACCCAGGTGAACTATACATAAGATTACTGGACTAACCTTATAGTTTCCTGAATGATTTCTAGATAAAGTTTGTTCTCCACAGGAATGGTCCCAGATTGATCCTCATATCAATACTATGATGATAAATCCTGGACACAAATAAATTTTATCCTAATTTGCTAAACTAGCTTCATAAAATATTATAATGACGGAAAAACAAAAAGTCACACATTTACTATGAGTAAGTTCTTTAGAAACTTTTAAGATCTGTAAAAAATAGATTACCCAATGAGACTAAAAATATTTTTCATTATCCCACATGGATGCCTTGAAGGGCAACAGAAGGTCAAATGGATCAAGAATTATTTATTGATTCAGAAGTACGCTCAAATGTTTGTTACAAAGGAGTCAGCATTGGATGTGTGTAACTTTTTTTAGGTTTACTGTACACCTTCTATTAACTGTGTAAATATTAATAGTGGAGAGTGATAGAATTATGAAGACAACTAGCCAGTCACTCTCTTTTCTACTTTTTAGTTTCAACCCCACTCAGGTATCCTCTTACAGATATGTGATAACGAACTCACTATAGGTAACTTAAAAGCAAAAATAGATAAGGGAAACAATCCATCTAACTCTTACATAAGAAATTAAATATAAAAAATGTATTACTTTAGATTTTTTCTGTTTAACTTGATATAATAGAGGTTTTAGAAGGGAATTTTTGTTTTTAACTCCTTTGTCACACCCCAATGAAAACAGCATCCCTTGCGAAAAACTAACCCAGAGAGTCTCTCAAACATTGATACTTCATCCACCTAGTCATTATCCACCACTGATTTGATTATGACCCTCTATGATTTAGCTTCTGTTTTAGTATGTCTTAGCTACTCTAACTAACCCCAGAAGATCAGCCTTTACAAGTTAGCAGCCTACTTAGGTATTGTTACATTTTACTCATTTGCCTCAGGATGCATTATTCAAGCTAAACTGAATATTACTACTGAGAAATGCGTTGATAATGCTTCAGCACCTCCAAAAACACCCTTTTGATTAATGACATATCCCAATTGTTCTTCATAGAAATTTTAATTCTAGATTATAAAATCAACAATTTACCTATTTATAAACTTTGTCAGTGATCTCCCCAACAAGCCATTAATTGTCAAGACCTGATTCAAACCCCAAAAATAAGGCTAAGCTAATATATCATATGAGAACATACTCAGTTAATATTTTATAAATATTATTAACTCCAACATCCCTTTTAGGTTGCTTATTAGAAAGCCAACCAAACTAGGACAAACAAATAGTTTTTATTAACCTGTCACAGCTGTATAGTGTGGGAAATTCTCTCTCTTGATTCGCTCACTTTTGACCAAATCATAGTTTGAAATTTAGTAAAAACAGCTTCACTTGTCATCACCCTTTCAAGTTACCTATGTCAATGTGTTCAACGCCCGCTGCCCCCATTTGGGGGAAGAGGTGCGCCACCTCCTAATGTTTTTCAGCCATTGCCAAAAATGTGCTCAGGCTGGCTCAGCTAGCCCTTCAAATAAGAAGGATGTATGTCCCACTTAAGGACTTAACCTTACATCTTGCCCAAACTCATGCAGTGCCACGCTGCCCCCTTGTGCTCCCCTGGAGCAACATGTGATTTGGCCTTCAGATGAATATGGTAAGTTGTTCCCCTATACAGATAAAGCTATTATCAAATTAGCCCAGGCTGTTATGCAGCCTGCAGGCTTCATTGACTTCCACCCCTTCAAGGGGTATTTTGATCTTGGCTTCTCAAGTGAAGCTGATGCTGCAGTAGCATTTACCATCCACCTGGTGTTCCAGGGCACCCCCCAAACTACTTGTACCTGGTTGCCCACTGATGCCACTCTTGTAGTTCAGTTTGCAGGCCTCCCTACCCACCTACCACACAAAATTTTAATGATTGAAATTATCACTAGATTATCAGAATATGATTCTGATCCCATAATACAATTTGTGGTTCCCCATAGAGCCACTTGCCTTGCAGGCCCCCACGCCTTCACGATTTTTTGACCAGTGTCAACAGAAATAGCCCTCTCAATCCCCCTCGCACCATTATCCACTCTGCTACAGACCATCTTTTTTGGGCTTGAATGGATGGTGGGCATACCATTTGCCCTACCTGTTTCAAAATGGACCATTTAAAATGGTGCTGCCCCTCCATCTCACGATCTGTGGCATCCACACCTGACTCTTTAAATGATGATCCCATAGCTAATTTAATAACATTTTTAATGGGGCACTATCCTTCCACCCTCCCCCAAAGTGGTAGTTACAGCAAACACTGAAAAAAACCAAAAATTACCTCAACAAACCTCTTTTCCTGAACCCACCAATCAGGAGCCAGAATGGACTAAAGTAAGTTCTAAACCATCCTCCCAGCCACATGCCACAGATAACCCATATGAAAATAACACAATCAAATTTAAACAAATATTCATGGGATTATTTGGTTGAGGTTGATGAATCATGAGAGCTTATCCCTGAATCTGAATAGGCTGGGCCCCTCCATTTAAAATTTACCTCAATAATGAATTTGCGGCTAAAAATTTTAAAGTGCCATTATGTGCCTCGCCCTGATACCACCTGTTGAGATTTTAACCAGATGGATCCTTTCAATAGCATCAGAATTAGGGGTTTCGGTTAGTTGGGTGTAATTGCCAGATAATCGCCTAGTTTGATACTATTTAATGTTATAAATATAATAATCGTTTTAGGTTCAGCAGATTCTGAGTTTAGCGCTGACTATCAAAATTATGATGATTGTGGGAATTTCTGGCGGAAAGCTGATGTATTTGTTTACCAGCATCTAACAATTTTTTATAAGTGTAATTTGAGTTGACAAAATCTTATCCCTGCGCCAACTGCCATAAGAAATGATTGTGGGATTTTCCGGCAGAAAGTCAAAGTATTCATTATCAATCATTTATGAATTTGAAACTAATTCAGAACACCATCAACTCAAGCTGAGGATGCTTGATGTCTATTTAATTATGAATTTATATACAATTGACCAGTGACTTATGCTGAGGATAGATTGACCTAAACTAATATTCAGTGATCAGGTGAGCAGATCTGGAGGAATTGCTATAAAGATAAATGAATAAAAGTTTATGATCTGATAGAGGTTTAAATCAAGAGGCCGATATGTTTTCTGGTATTTTAATGGCCAAAGAGCACTTGGGTGCAGTAGCCCTGAAAAAAGTATAAATAGTCATTCATTCCCTCCTAATAAACATCTCTCTTGCACCATTCTTACTTTTACTTCATAGCGGCTAATACCCAGTGAGGTAGAAGTAGTAAGGATAGGGAATCCCTGATAGATGCAGGTGATCATGGCTGGAGTGGCCGGCACTGCCAGCTCCCATACCCACTTCTTATCTTACTTTTACTTCGTAGCAGCTAATACCCAGTGAGGTAGAAGTAGATAGTATAGGGGTTGACACGCCAATGAAGGTGAAACAACAAAGGGCTACCTGTCTTCATACTGGATGGCCTGGCACACTAGCGGAGCCCAGGGTCAATTTCGTGACACCACCCCATTCAAAAGTGACCCCCAACTAGCTAAAGAGGCAGTTGACTCCCCAAATATTTCCCAACCTGTTAAGCTGTTGCAAAATCAGCTACAGTACTGGATACAGGCCTGCCACCTCCTATCGTACCTAGTACCATGCTTCCAAAACATAAAGAACCATCTCTGATACTATTAGGCAGCAAATTAAGCAGTTCAAAACGTTTCAACAGTTGCAAAGTTCATACCAAATACTGTACTACCCGCAACAACCTTGCAACCATTGTCACCCTACCTAAAGTACGTCTTGAGGCTGAAAAAGCACTTACAGACTATATTACCACCCTCCTTATCGCACACATTGAATTGCAAGCACCCCTTTGTTATCTTGACCCCCATTTTCATGATGCGCCCACACCAATGCTATCAGCTTTGTGCCGCTACATGTCCACAACAGATGAGGAAGAAGAGCCTCCCTGTCCCCCTTCACCCACTGACATGGATGTATAGCAGTTTCCGCTTCTGACTTGGTTAGTGTTTTGTTTGAACCCATGTCAGTTCAAGCAGATCCGTCTATCTCATTTTGACTTTATATTATTTTCTTTTGTTTTAGCTCATTTGAGCATTGTTAATTTACGTCCCCTGGTTGGTTTGCCATGGTTAAATAAATATATAGTGTGTGCATACCAAATTCCAACAATGTACTAGTGAATTAAGCCATATATAGACACAATTGATGCCAAACCCATATGTGACAATCCCATATGACATAGAAGGTCATTGCAAAAGTTGGTTGGAAAGAAAATGTATAAATTTTAAAATCAAGGATTAAATGAACCTCCTTCAGCCCTTGCGCCAGTCATGTTCTCATCTACAAGAAAAAGGATAATTCTAAACAGATAGTGAGTGTTTATTGTTATTAAAAAATCTTGAATAAGGAATAAAATTCTTTAAAGTAAGTCACTGTTGATCCTGATTGACTATAGGTTCTGAATAACTTACCAATTTTGGATCTCACTAGCAAATACTGGCAAATTGACTTGCTTAAGGAGGAATAGAAAAGTGTGTGGTAAACATATTTCACGGATCAATCCAACTGACACAAATGCCTCAAGGACTAGTCAATCCAGCGCCACTTACTAATGAGCCAAGTACATCACCCTAAGCGATATAAAGTTGATCTATATTCTAGTGTACTATGGCTATATTATTTTCTTCACAAAAACTTTTGCGCAGCATTTGTTGAGCTTAGAAAATTGTTTCAGAAAAGGTTAGCCCATGCAATACAGAATAAGTTGAACAAATGCCAATTTTTGAGACTAAAAAGGAATACTTAAGCCAAATTTCTAAACTTCAACGCTACCCTAGAGCCAAAAATTTTAGATATTAGTTACTCAGGGGTGTCCTGTTTGGAGTTTTTAGTTTTTTAGGATGGCTTTTCATAGCAATTTATCTTCTGAAAGATGATGGCTAGGAACAATTGCATTTAGTAAGGCACATAATAGATTTTTTGATCATAACAATTATGCGCTTTGTCATGAACTTATTAATTATTCATCAGATATATGCTTATTAAATTGTAGCTTAAAATTTGAACTTTTTTTAGGAAAATTTTCTGATAATTATAAGTTGATTATGGTATTTGTGATTTAGAGAACGATGCAATCCTCATCAAACACTAACATACTTCACATCTAACATAAGAGCAAGTAGCAATCATTCTCATCTTTCAACATCTAGATTTTCAAAACCTCATTGTCCTTCAGCCTCCAGGTTTTGACCCTAGGTTTGAAATACTGTTTCACCAAGGTTGTCAATTGATGGAACAGACCAACCATTCCTTTACTGATCCCGAAATCTTTTATTCAAATTACCCAATTTGTGGGCATCAAATCACTAATTGCAGATCAAATGTTTAGTTAAAAATTAATTCTGTAGGAGAGCGTACAAATTTCTACTTTGATTCTAAACAGGGTGTTGTTTTAATCACCTTTATATATTAACATTGTCCCATTAAGATATTGTCATAGTATGACAGGCTTGAAGTAATTTTTTATGGACCAATTGACCATAGTACCCTGGACAAAGCCACAATAAAATGTCAAACACTATCTTGTATAAGACTCAATATGGGCTCAGCGGTAGGTGTAAAGTTTATATCTCTTCCACCAGAGTGATATTATTTATACAAAATGAGATCCCTGTTTATAAGATTGGGAGTTCCAATTAATGAGCATTGAATTGTGAATTAACCTTTGTGGTAACCATAATAGTTTTCTTTGGAGACAAGCGCTTGTAAAATTGTGTATTCATTGTCTAGTGACTTCATAGTTAACTAAAAATTTTCAGGAATAGAGGTCCAACCCCAGTTGCACACTGCTGGGTTATTGTGACTCTCACCTGTAGAGTCCTTGAAAAAAGACATCTTCTTATTTTGGTATAAGCCTTTTTGATAGGCCAGTAATGCAGAGGGGTAGATAGTGATTCCATTGCATGGGTTCAGTGGCTGCCATTTTAGAAAAACAGATATGGGAGTATTGCTTGCTTGTTCCACCAACCCATCTGTTGAGGGATTGTAAGGGCATTGAATGTTTGCTGGTATCAAGCATTAAAGTTATTTTTTGCACTATCTATGTCGTAAAAATATCATGTTATCTAAGAAGTAGAACCTTATGGCATTCATGTCATGTGGAATCAGTGTAAAAGGAACAATGTAGTATCCTTTGAAGTGGCGGAAAGTTAAAAATAACTTTGACCCACTTAGTTAAGAGGTCAATGGAGAAAGAAATATATTAATGGCCGTAAGAACCCTTAAGTAGGGTCCCTATCACTTTGACTATAACAACATTAAATTGTGACGATTGAGCCACAACTTGATGCTAATATTTGGGACTTGGAAGGTCCTGAGTCCTGCATGTTAAGTATGTTTCAAATACTCACGAGTAGCCTATAGCATTTGATTTGAGTAAAATCGCTTTCTTTGACAATTTATAGGTTTTTTGAAGGCCATGTCCAACACTGGAGTGTCCCTTATGAGTGTATTTGGTTTGAAGTTGGATTCACATAAGAAAACTACTTTTTTGACTAGCTTAGAGCATTCTATTCTTTATTTGGGTATCCTTTGTCATCATTAGTCACTCAGCTTTAGTATAAGTTGTCTCCATCTCCCACTAGTAAGGCCAGCTATCATGTCATACAAGAGGCCTTATTAAGGTATTTACATGCTTAATATTGGAAACTGAAACAATCCATATGCAATCTCGTGTTTAGTTTAGGCTTAATTTAGTATAGTATAGTAAAAAAATTTCATTAGAACGCACATCTACCCAGCCTCTCATCAGGATTCTTCATCTATCAGAGCCATTTATGGAAGCATGATTGATGTTAATAATATAACGATTCTTTTATAGGTGAGGTCAAGAATTAATATCTACAAGACGCACTACTAGGAATGCTTGTTTGGAGATGTTGTAGTTCTGATTTACCTTGGTTAAGGATTTACTGAAATAGAAAACTAAATGGACCACTTGTTATTCGTCCAGTTGTGTTAGTATAGCCTTACAGCTACATCACTAGCGTCAATACATAGTAAGAAGGAAGGTCAAACTTCAGATTATGAAGACAGTTTTGGCAACTTAGGTTTCAAGAATGAATAAGGCTCAGCCTTTCTTGGGAGTCCATTTTCAGGGAACATATTTTTTTCTGATAAACTAGAAGTTTAGCGAGGTCAGCAAAACGCGGAATAATCAGACTTTATTACCCCACCATCCTGAGGAACACTATAATGTCTTTAAGAATCTGTGTGTGAGCTTCATAATTGCGCAACTTTTTCTGGGATAGGTTTGATCCCTTGCTTGGTAATTCTATTCCCAAGAAATTCCATTTTGGGATGAAAGAACGAGCTTTTGGATGGTTTGATCTTGAAGGATGTCTTTTTCATCTGGTACAAGACTTCACAGAAATGCTCTAAATGCTCATTGAAAGCTTCTAGGAAGACCGATATATAATTAAGGATATACCAATAAAATAAGTATCTTCAGGTCACTCTAAGAATCATTCCTATGTTCATTAACTGGTAGCTGAGGCATTGAGTAACCCTTAGATCATACTTGTATGTTTGAAGAATACATCATTGGCGGTTAGTGTGCACTTAGATTAAAGTTTGGGTGCTAACGTGATCTTTCAGTACCCACAGGCTAAATAAAATGCCAATAAATATTGGGTTCTTTAAGGGAGGCATAATAAGTCATTGATCTGAGGTATGAAGTAACTGTCCTTTTGTCAAATATTAAGCTTTTGGTAGTCCATGACAACTTGAGACTTCCATCTTTTTGTGAATGAGCAAGAGGGATTTTGCCCATGTTTTTTGGAATGAAAACAATAATATACACTCCAATAGCTGCTTGAGATCCATAGTAACTTGAGCTTATTCTACCTTACATTTTCTATAAGACTGGGCTAAAATAGGTGATGCATCTCCCATTTATACATTTTGAATGATTCCTTTGAGCTTTTTAAAGTTACATTTTGAGGTTGAGTACAGATCAATATATCACTAAAGTTAATTAAAGAATTATTTCCTTTTTATTTGTTTTTTTCTAAAATGAAGTCATAATAAGAGCTATCAAAGAAGTTGTTTCTAGACCAAAGTCATAGAAACTCTAAACCCTTTAACAGTATCAATCTTGTCAACAGGTAATAGATTTTCATAAGCTATTGTAGTACAAGGTTACAGTATATGCAATTTATATTAAAATTAGCTAAAAATAGAAAGATGGAGACTGCATGTGCAAGATTAAGAATTTTGAGGCAGGTTTAGATTTTCTTCACTAATAGATATCAATACCATGTGTCTCCAATAGGATCACAGGATTATATACATTAAACTGGTATTGTATTGAATATTGACTCTAAGGAGTTAGTCTTAGTTCTGTACAATATAGATTCATTTTCGTCTATTCCATAAACCACATGTGGTGGCAACCACACGTGAGGACCTCAATAGAGTAACTCAGTCAAACCTATAATCTGTCTTTAGTCTTCAAGTCAGGCCCTTATTTGATCCTTGCAATCATTAGTAGAGTCAGATATTAGGGAATACAAGTCCCCAGAAAAATTAGAATCTCTTAATTTATTGGAAAATAGCATTATACTTATGAAAACTTATATTTCCTATAGTAGGTCCTAGATGGAGCTGTTAAAGGCTTCAGCTGAGTTTGCAAGAATATTCATTAAATCTAAGTAAGGCACCGCGTGGGCACCAATCACCTTGTACATTGGGAATTAATGGTTTCTTACTCCATATAGTGAATAATAGCTGGATCAATATAGTTTTTCTTTATTTGCTTGATAGAAATGACATTCACCAAGGGACCCACTATCAATAATTGTAAGTACAGGGATTTTATAAACCTTAAATCTGACTCAAGTGACCAGGCTCCCATACTGTGGCAGTAAGATATAAACATATGCAATTTTCCAGACTAGTAATAATTAAT
The DNA here is from genome assembly GCA_022478985.1 of Massospora cicadina. NCBI lineage: Eukaryota > Fungi > Entomophthoromycota > Entomophthoromycetes > Entomophthorales > Entomophthoraceae > Massospora > Massospora cicadina. The sequence continues at coordinate 112,719 of JAKSZP010002683.1, forward strand.
TATTAAGATGTTTATTGTCAGAAATAAGTAACTGATTTATCTGGATATTATCATAGGCAGTGCTCTCAGGAACTGTAATCGAAGTAATTAAGATTGAGGCTATCTAATAAAACTTTTCATCAAAAAGAGACTCTTTATTAATGCTGACACCATTATTTCCACCTTCTTTGTGAATCTTTTATAACATTACTTCACGGTGTGATGACATTTTTTGCAATATGAGCAAGTTAGTATGTTTTATCCATAGCCTCTATCATGATTTCAGCTCTAATTGAAGAAATAAGCAAAACTTGATGATGGGACCTAAACCTCACTTAAGTGTTTGGACGATACAGTTGTCATGGATGATCCCTAACTAAAATGATTAAAATCTCTTGATGTCAGGGTCCAAATCCATCTATGATATTGAATTTTTTATACTTTAAAGAATTACAAGAAGCCGCAGAATCCCCAAGTAGAAATTAGTTTAGATATTGGCTCAGAAGTGCGTGAGGATTTTTCAGAAGCTGTTACCTTTTTCGTTATAATTTGTTCTAGGGAAATAAAAATTACGTTATTTTTGCCATTATTTTGGTTGCTGCTAACATAATAAAGATGTTCAAACTTAACTTTACTTTAAAAGCTTTAAACCATTAATTGTTAGCTTTTACATATCATACTTTAAAAAACCATGCGCCTGGGTTTTCAGTTGTCCTAACTCTTCTTGTAAAGTTGGATTTCATCCCCCTTGTACTGTAAAATTGGTTTTCGCTACCAGGTCACAACAAGTTCTTATAAAATCTATAGCTATAATAAACAATAACAATTTGGCTTCAGACATCTATCCAGATTGTGATTCCGCCCACCTCAGTTAGTGACCTGTTGCCATTCATGTAGGAGAACTAGCAATGACTCATAAAAGTCTATTACTTGCATCTATGGAGATGGACTCCTCACCCCTTCCATGGAGAAGTACCAACTGCAAAACTTGGAGTTCATTGAGGTCCTCCAGCTCATTCTCCCTGGAGGCTTTGTCCTAGGAGGACGAATGATAGAGACAAGCCCTTGCGCTACCAACTCTTATGATGGGCTTAACTCCCAGTTCCTCATTTGATGGATACCAGGTTGGTGTAGGACGTTTAAAGCGATACTTGCAGCAATTCGTTTATCCCACTCTTTACCATCTGTTACAGGTAGCTAGGTTCCATCATCAGACAATGTTTTGGAACCTTCAGTTATTAGAGACTTTGCACTTAGAACTCTCCTCTTTTAAAACTCTGTCTTCACCCTTGCAAAATAAGAAATAAAGCGCTATATTGGAAATTTCAGCAACTCACCAACTAAATATAGGCTGTGTTAACACGTATTAATGAAGGGTTAATAAGTTATGTCCATCTTTAACTCTCTAATCTTATCCATTTAAAACTTATTGTACACAACCAGATCGGGGATAGTATCACAGGGATACAAACAGCTTAAAAAGTTGAAAGCCTCTCTGGAAAAACGCCTTTGCTGTCTCAAAGAGTTAATTTTCAATGGGGTGCTAATTCAGAAAAATAATTTGTTCAAATTTTTATCGTCAGAAACATTCCTAAATGGCTGAGTTCTTGTTGTCACTTTCTTGTGGGCTGACGTAGCGCATGCCATCATCAACATCTATGCCCCAAACAGAGCATGCAAGCGTCAGGAATTTTTCTCATCGGTCATATCCCTCCTGCTACCCCCAGACCCTTTCATAGTCGGTGACATGAACTGTTGGCTAAACACACCAACGGACTGGTGGCCTTCCTCCTCCCACGCCCCCAAGGTCATGTAGAACTGCGCGTTCTAAAGGCCACCCTCAGGTTAATGGATGCACTGCTGTGACATGCCCCGCTGCTCAAAAACATGATGCGTCCCCACATCCACAACGGCCAATTTTGGTCCATGACCCACATCAACCTTATCCTAACGCCGGCGAAATTCCAACCCCACATCTCCCACTTCAAAACAACAAAAATGAAATTCTCTGACCATCGACTGGTCTCATTAACCTACCACCTACCTGTCACAGCTGCTAAGGCCCCACATTGATGCAAAATCCGCCCCTCTGAGCTCGCGTCGCCAGGATTTTCCACGTGGATGGAAATGGCAACTTTGGCAAAAGAGTTTATTGCACCATTTTGCGCGGACCCCATTTCCACATGGGCAACTTTCAAAGATGACACCATCCGCCACTCTCGCCATCTCTCCTCCAGATGCTCATGAGCCACATCGGCGGTCATTTCACGCGCTCTGGCAGAGTTGGCACACTTGGAGTCCAATATCCCAGCTACAGGATATAGCTCTGCATGGGGCTGGAAGTGGGCGGAGGCAGCCGCCCACCTCAACGCACTTGAAAGGCAACAAAAACATCAGGTTTGTGTTCAGTACAGGGCCAAACGCATCACAAAAGGTGACAAGTGCACCGCACATTTCTTTAAAAAAAATTTCACACCATGCCAGAGTGTGGCCTGCACACAGGTGCGAAGATTGGATAATTCCATTGTGGATACACCAGCCGAAGTGGCAATCAAAACACAAAAGTATTACTCCAAGTTGTACTGATCCAACCCAATTCAGCCGGCTGAAGTGGCGGAATTTCTCGACTGAGCCCACATCTGCACCGTTTTCCAATACCTGCTATAATGAATTTGATTACTCCAAACAAAGTATGGACAGCCATTCGCGGTGCACCAAATTAAAAATGCCCAGGCCCAGATGGCATTCCATATGAGTTCTACAAAAGATATTTCAAATAAATATCCCCACTTCTGCTTGCCTCACTTAACCAAAGACTGTTGGAAACGCGCCTCCTACCAGGAGGACATGAGGCCTTTACTGTCACACTCTTCAAATAAGGGGATAAGCTAGACTTAGCCAACTGGCACCACATTTCTTTAACAAACACAGACACTAAAATTTTAACAAAAATCATAGCTAACCGTTTAGGGACTGTAGCATCTGCCACCATCTCCCCCAAAAAATTTGGTTTCATACCCAGAAGGTCGATTTTGGATAACGTGCACTCTGTGGCTAATGCATGTCAGTCCACAGCCTCTGGGGCACTTGTATTCTTGGACCAACAGAAGGCCTATGATAGAGTAAACTGGGAATACCTCAGGGCCTGCCTCCATCAATTTCGCTTACCCCCTCGCTTCATCAACTGGGTGATGCTGCTCACAGAGCCTGCAACAATGGCAGTACGTGGCCCTGGCTTCCTAAAGGAAGTAGTCCGCCCTCAAAGGGGCTTGCGACAAGGGGACCCCCTCAGCCCACTCTTATAGAACTTCAGCCTTGACCCACTACTGCGAAATGTGAATGCCCAACTCAATGGGGTCCATGTGCCAGGCCAAGCCCCAGTCAAGATAATGGCGTTTGCAGATGATTGTGTGGTTGGGGTGTCAAATAATCAAGATGCACGTGTACTTGAAGCTCTTATCCAGGAGTATTCCTGGGTAATTAACGCGGCACTGAACGCTTCCAAAACTGAAATCATCCTCCTTGGTCAGTTTCAGAACTGCTGGGCCCCAGCAATTAGTTCCCAACCCGGCCAATCTGCTCGCCCACATCCTCACCCCACCAGCTCAACACACACCTCCCCACTGATGCTCCCCTTCGTGCCACGCCCTACAATAGGACCAGTACGCCATCTGGGCGTGTGGATGGAGGCAGGAGGATACGCATCAGCAGTAATGGAGTGCCGTATTCTGGACAACGTGATGAATCAAATCGCCTCTCTCAGAGCCCACCCCTACTTCCCTCACTGGCAGGGTTGTTTTAGCCAACTCTATGCTCCTCTCCAAATTCTGTTTTGGAGCCCACGCCATCCCCTTCTCCCCAAGCTTCTTCAAATCCTTGTATGCCTTGCTGCAAGGATGGCTTTGGTCAGGCCGCCCTTCACCAGTATGGCTAGGGTTCATGTTTGGCCCTCATCATCATGGTGGCATGGGCCTGCTTGACTTCAAAGCCCATGATGCCAAGATCCTGGGCACCTGGATTGCGGCCATCACCGCCCCTACACTCCCCTCCCAACACTGGTCCCGCGAAGCCTGCTCCAACTTCTCCCGCGCCTTGGGCCTCAACAATCCATCGAACCCCTACTCCCTGATGAGATACCTCGCATCACACACATCGGCCACAGGTCCTCACGGGACTAAACCCACTACAAACGAATCCTACTCTCCATGCGGAGCGCTGAGTGGAGAATTCATATTAGCGGACATACAACCCAAAGAGGCCGCCCCTCTCCTCAGTTCACACAAGAGGTACAGGGGCTACCCATCCATGATGGCGTGATCCCCATTTGGCCCCATGTCCTATCCAGGGTGGACTACCTGGACATGCTGGACATCCCTTACTCCATTGAGACCCAAAAAACTATCTGGAAATATGCACACCATCCTCTTTTTCAGCCTCAAGTCCGCTCCCATGTGTGGCGCTGCCTGAGGTGGGTGTATCATACAGATGAGCGCTCTAACGCTTTACACTCATCCTGTGTCGTGTGTGGCCAGTATGGAACGCTGTTCCACCGCCTGGAGAAGTGCCCTACCTCTAAAGTGATATGGCGCGAAGTTCAACGTCTTCTGGTCCAGGATCAAACGCATCCCTTCAGTCTGTCAAGAGATATGTTTGCTCTATCAATGGCCTCCTCCCTTCCACCCTCCCTCCATGCTTTGGTGGTTGCAATCGCCATGTGGACCATCCACACGATTGTATTAGATGCCATCGCAGGCTCCACCTCCACCCTCCCTGAAGCTGTCCACAGATTCTGGTCTCATTTGGTGGACCACTTTCAAGCGTGGATGTTTAGATACCTCCCACCGCGTCGCTGACAGCTGGTCTCCTCCTGGTTCCCAGTCTGGTTCATCAAATCAGACCCCTTCCTCCACATGTGTTCAATTGTGGCTAAGGCCCCTCCATACGTTCCCTCCCCCTCCCCATAAGTGGCGTTCCCGCTGGCAACAAGAGATAGCATCGCTTCTCTGGGGTGCCTTCCCTGGTAATAAGTTTTGTCTCTTCTGAGTCATAATCGGAAGTTTCCATCCCATGGTCGGCCTTCCCCGCAATAAACAAGAAACAAGAGTTAATTTTCAATACTCAGTATACCCAAGATTATACTCGTTTATCTGGATCACCTGGAATATCAGGTGATGCTGGTCCTCCTGGAAGACCTGGACTGCCTGGGGCTCCTGAATTTTCTGGCAAACTCAGAGCACCTGGTCATGATGGACCTCCCAGCTATGGTGGGCCCCCAGGCCATCTGGATCTCCTGGTCCAAGTACTAGCTTGTAAATCCATGAAGGTCAGCTTAACTCTTTTTTCAACTAATTAAATGTCTCAGTGTACAATTTGGACGCATTGCTCCAGGAGCAGAACTCACTCTGGATAAAGTGCTCATTCATGCAAAAAATTCTTTTGCGCTGTTGTAATTTTATCCAGGTGATATTCCTCTCATATTACCAAAATTAATGCATTAATTAATCAATGATGATTACAAATTAGTTTGCTATTTTTTTATATAATTAATGATATAAAAACCCAATTTGCATTTTCACTTGATTGGGTTGAGCTGTCCTAATCCGCTGGGTCACGAATTATAGGGAATCATCACTTTAAAAAGTTGGTGAATTTTGACACCAGCAAACTAAGACTATAATGTCAAAATGCTTATAATCATCAATTAGGACAGTGGATTGATTATTTAATATCAAGGGTGCGTTGGAAACAACACCTGAGAGTTATTTTCTTTTTATTAATACCAGTAACAAATGTTGTTAAACGTTGAGTCATTTTATATCAAATAATAGAGTCAAATTACTATTTTAGATTTATAAAACTATTGGGGACTATATCATTGCCTAATTGGACTAATTTTGACACCACATACTTATGTCAAGGATATCAAGCAATTATAATTAATGTTAAATTCAGAGTATGGAGAATTGAGAATTGACATAAATTACGGATAATCAAGGATGATAAGTTAAGCAGGGATAATTGCCAAAGAATGCTGACAAATGCGTGCTATGAATGTTGATGATGCAGAGAGCAAAGAAATGATAATAAATAGTTTGTTTTCTCACTTAATAAAAGATCTTTCATTTGCCTGTCTTTATTAAGATTCAGTGGAAGAGGTTATCTTAGCTGATAGAAGTGGGACTGAAGATCCCCAGAGGTTAAGTGCTGGGATAAAACACCTGGAATGGTTGGCGCAACCAATTACAAATTTGAATTGGATGGGAACCCCTCTTGAACTTGGGCAACTAGTAGTAACAATGATGAACTGAAAGGATTGAAGGGGAGTAACCCCAAAGGTTTAATAGAGGCCACTGAACCACAATCGTTGGACAAGTCTCATGAGAGGACCTCTGAGCTATAATGAGTAGTCAAGCCTCAGAAGGAGTTGTTGGTCTGCTGGGCTGGTGGGTTGCCCTGCAGATTTGTAGGGAAAGGTTGCCAATGATGATGAAAGAGCAAGGGCCAGCAGTATTCATACTGTTTGCCCTGGCACACTTAATAGAGTCTCAAACTATTGATAATGAAAATTCTCAACAATGGTGCTCACTACAGGGGGCTCTGTTAGTGTGCTGCATGATTAACTTGAGGGTTAGTTAGGAGATGACAAAAAGCCACTGGATCTGTTTTTCAGAAAGGATGCCGCTAGTGAAACCTCAGCCTTAACGTTTCTTATCTGACGCCTACTGGAAGTAGGAATGAGACCAGAAACCTCCCAACAATTACGTCAATGTTGCTTTGGCAAAAATGGTAGAGCTGCGCTTAAGGAGTATCATCTGGTTAAGTTAGGGGATATGTTGGATTTTTAACCAAGTGATAGCCTCACATATCACCAAATTAGTGTATTAATTAATTGAGGATAAAGCCATTTAATTTGGTACTTTCAATATATAATTAATGATATAAAGATTAAATTTGTGCTCCACATCTGGTTGTGTTGAGCTGTCTTGATCCGTTAGGTCATGAGAGTGTCTTGATTATCTCCAACAAGAATTGGTGCATTTTGATACTGGTGGATTAGGCTGAGAACGCCAAAATGCTTATAATCATCAATTAGAATGATGGATTAATTATTCAATGCTGAGGTTTGTAAGACCTTGTCGTCTCTATGAATGTCAGGGCTTTTGAAGGCTGTTCAATTATTTGTCAAATGCTGTTCCAGATTAATGTCTTAAAGACTAAGTCTTCTAAGGCAATTTCCCACGAAAAATTGTCATCAGGGATAATGTGTTCTCTTTAATCACGCAAGATCTTCTATATAAGAACAAGAAAAATAATCATTAGTGAAAAAACTATAAGATCTGAAAATATATTTTTATTAGTCAAATTAGGAGATATTTATAGGCTGCTAAGATATTTGGAATAATCTAGAGGGAGAGTTGGCGTGATAATCTGGAACAAGTAGTGTAAGGAGACCTTATTGATGATGTGGAAGATGGCATTGGCTTTCTTTAAATCTGAATCTCTTTTTTCAAAGCGGCCAACTCCAAGGACCTCTGAGTGGTTAGATCTTCAGCAGCTGACTCAGTGCTTTTGTTAGTAAAATCAGCGGATCCTTTCAGAATTTGAGTTTCCTTTCACCCATTTACAATTTCATTTTTTTTGAGTCAGTCTTAATTCTCATTGAATCAGGGAGCTTCTATGACCAAGTTGCAAATTTGGGTAGTGTTTGAGTCCCTCTGATGTCCACCCAAACTCATGATTCCTAACAATGCCCTCCCTCAAAATCTTGCTTAGGAGGGACATATTTTAGAGATATAACATGTACCCAATTTAAAAAGACACCCAACTTCACAGGAACAATTCTATACTTGGACCCCAATGGTAGATCACTCAGTAAGGACCTTACTACAGAGTATCAGGTTTATGTATTCGTCCCCTGGGCTGGTCATGGTGAAATAGGACGAGATCACCTAATTGGAACTCAGGAAGGACAAGCCTCCAGGTGTTCTGGTGATCAGCTTCTCTTTGTCAAATAGTTCCAATGGATCTAGTGGCCAACGCTTGTAACCTAAATGTTTTGCAGCAAATTTTTGCATGGTTAAGTCAGTGGTTTCTAGTGGAAGTTTCAAGTATAGGATGCATACGAGAGGGTAAAATTGGTTCTTGGCCATAAAGGTTTTGGAAAGGTGACATTTGAATGATTTGATGATAGCTAACATGATATGCTAATAAGCCTGCTGGTAAGTAATTATTCCATCTTAAAGGATTAGAGAAAGCCATCTTATGAAGGATGGTGTCAGAAAATCGCTTTTTCAAACAGTAGGCTCCGCTAGTGTGCCTGGCTAACCAGTATAGATAATGACTGACCCTTGCTGTTTTGCCTTCATAGGCATACCAACCCCTACAAGTCCACATCCAATCCATCAACCCAGTAGACCAACGACTTCGCCTTAGCCCCATGGTCCCTCTTGGGTATGTCCTGGCGAGTCCATCCCCCATCCTGGCAGCCAGGGCACTCCTGAGCTTCATCACCCTCCTGATCATTCACCAACCCATATTGGGTTTGTCTAGTTGAACCCATCCCCCACCCTGGGCGTCTATGGCACCCCCGCGCTGCACCACCCTCATAGCTGACAGCCAGCAGCAAATCATCTTTGGTGGCCAATTGCATGGTCCCATTAGTTCCTTGTAGAGCTGAGGTGTGGGAGCTTGCAGTTTCGGCCACTCCAGGCGCATCACCCCACGCCTACTTTTGGGATTTCAGTCTCATCCCTATCCACTTTAGTTGCTCTTGCTACTTCAACTAAATAGAAAATGGGCAAAGGAGAGTCTTTATTTTGGAGGGAAGGAAGACTATTTATACTCTAGGCTACTGCGTCTATGAAACCGCTTTGCCAACCCAAGCCAGAACCTCAACTAATTGCAGTCATCCGTGGTAGAAATTCCATTTAATTCCATTTGTCCCAATCTCCAAATATTAAGTTGACTCATCCTTGGCACAAGTCGCAGAACAGTCATATATAAATTACTATAACATTAATACTTCAAGCATCCTTGGCATAAGTTGCCGGTACTCTGATTTGGGCAGCAGAATCATAGTTGGATAATTGATGTCAAATACGTCAGCTTTTACTGGAAAATCTCACAATCTGCCTTGTATGGCAGTTGGCGTCAAGTTAATATTCCGCCAAACCTGGATTTGAGGCAGAGAAATCATTTTCAGATGGTTGATAATGAATATGTCAGCTTTCCACCGAAAATCCCACTGCCACCCATGATTTACAGTCGGTGTCAAACTAGGAATCCGCCAAACCTAAACAATTTGATAATATTACATTAGATTATTATCAAACTAGGTGATAAGATGGTAATCATGCCTGACTAACTGCCTATCCAAATTCTGATATTATTGGGAGGAATCCATCTGGTTAACTTTCTGACAGATGGTAACTAAAGAGTTGTTTGCTCGTTCTACAGCTTTATTGGTAGCCAAATGATAAGGCATTGTGAAATAATGATAAGTGCCCATTAGAGAGTTAAGTTTGACAACCACACTGTAAATAAAATTAGTACCACTGTCAGATAGCAGCACTTTGGGACTGCTATGGTGACTGAAGACCTGCTTCAGCAAGAAGGATTCAGTTATTTCTGGAAGTTGGGAGGCAACTAAGATAGCCTTGATCCATTTTGTAAAGTGATCAACTGCAAAAGTGATAAAATTGTGAACATATATTGTTGTAGGCAGGAGTCCAACAACGTCAATGCTAACCATGGCAAATGCGGCTGTGGGCCCATGACATGATTCTGGTATAGAGGATTAGGCAGCTTTTGATTGGCACAAGTGAAATATGAGTCAACAACCTCCCGGGCTGTCACTATCATTACTTCCAAGTAGCAATGGTCTCACAGCCTTTGATGTGTTTTCTTCACTATAATGCGCCACAGCAACATGAGCCTCCAGAGTAGATTTTATCCAAGCATAGGGTCAAACATACGGTAGCTAAGAGATCCCAACTAGCTTATATAACAATCATTCTTAACTTGAGTCTGAGCATCCATCTGCTTTAAGAGTTGTTGTATCATCGATGACTCACAGCTCCACTCTTCTGCTTTTGCAATGAGCTCATAGATCTGATCCTCTTCAGAGACATAAAGGGCCATGATAGGCAATTGCAACAACATGTCAAAAATTTTGGTGTATCATCCCCAGCGGTGGACTATTGAAAAAACGAAATTCTAGAGCTTAAGGGCCCAACAGGGTAATTGTCTTTCCAGGTCTTTCATCTGTTATAGCCACTGTAGTGAAGCATTGTCTGTCACTACAGTAAGTTGATTCCCATACAGAAAAGGACGCAAATGTTTGATGTCTAATAATGTGGCTAGACACACACATTTTGTTATGCTGTAATTGCATTCAGCTCAGACTAAATTATTACTAAAGTAAGCTAGGTGTGAGAAACTTGGCTTGCGTCCAGTTGAACCAAAATGTCCCTCACAGCCACATTGTTAGCATAAGTAAATAGAGTGAAGGGTTTATCAATCTTAAGATGTATCAAAATAGGGGCTGTAGTCATGGTTTTTCTTAAGGCATTGAAGACTGCTTCTGGGAATCCTTTCTTCATAAAGGAACTTCTTTATGGAGGAGGTAGGTTAGTGGCTCAGTGAGCTTGGAGAAGTGCGGCATAAAATGTTGGTAAGCCTGACCATGTCAAGAAAGACCTGAATGTCACGCAAACTTCTGGGTCAAGTAATATTCTCAATAGTGGTCACCTTGTCAGGAAAGAGCAAAATTCCTTCATGGGTGAGCTTATGATCAAGGATTACATCTCGGTCTGAAAGAAATGGCATTTTTGTGGGGTTTAACTTCAACGTAGCAGAGCTAGCCACTTAAATACTTCTTTCAAGTGGGCCATATGCTGGTCAATCATGCATGAAAATACAGTTACATCATCAGGTAGACCATAACGCACAAAATCTTCAGGTCTCTTAACAGGCAGTCCATGGCCCATTTAAAAGTGTCCAGGGCGTTTCATAGCCCCTGAGGCATGAGAGTGGGTTTGTAAAAGCCTTTACCTGCTATAAGTGCACATTTCTCTCATTCATCTGGTGCAATTGCCAGGTGTAGTTGCACACACCTGTAACAATAAGCTAAGATGGGGCAAAAATGCTGTAACAGGTTCAAAACCTGTTCTGGCTAGGACGAACATAAATTCCATCTTATTTTTTTAGTACTAGATGGTCCTCATAAATTCCATCTTATCTTATCATTAATTAATTAATTGATGATATAGAGTTAAAAAGGAAGATTTGGGAGGTTGTCATGCCGGGTGGTTCCTATACTGCTGAATTTTTTTAAAAAATTCATCTGGTGCAATCTCAATTTTCAGTTTCTGCTAGCAAGATCCATTGTGGAAAAAATTGGGATCCAGCAAATATCGTAAGTAGTCTTCAATCATAGGTAGCGGGTAGCTATCCTTCCAAGTAATGGCATTTAGATGGCTGTAATCCATTACTTAACAATGCCCTCCATCCTTCTTCCGCACAAGCAACAACGGCGAGTCCCAGGGACTCTGGGATGATTTTAGCAACCTGACATCCTATAGTTGTTTTATTTCTTTTGTGACATGGGCTTCCTTGACTTTAGATTTCAGATAGGGGTGGGCGCTAATTGCAGGACATCTCCAGTCATCACTTGATGTTACACCCCCTTCATCAACCCAAAATCCTCTGGGCTTTGGAGAATATATCAGCATATTCTTTGTTTGGGGCGGTAGCTTGTTGTTGTTTGCAAGTGAGAGTGTCACTGATTTCCACCTCAACTCGGGTTATTGTAATATTATTGTCCATTCTTATATCTTGCAGTTCTCCACATCCTTGGACGGACTCAATCTGGTCAATGAACAATATCTGCAAATATGCAGCAGTTCTGTTATGAGTTATCTGCATAAGCCAATCAGTAAAGTTGGCCATTATGACAGTCAATGTCCCAGTAAGCAGGATATAGCACTACAGGACGTATAAGGGGTTTTTGGATATCCAGATTACTCTATCCTTGAATTTACAATAATTGGTCCAGCGGTATGGTAACTTGGAGACCAGTCTCCCCTAGGATCTGCGATTTAGGCAGTATGACTATGCAGTCAGGCGCATACGCAGACATTTTTTTAGTAGCCTCTGCGCTAGGAGGTGGCAGCTTGGTTTTTGGCCCAATTAACTGATACTCTATCCATTCAATGAAGTCCTGGTGCTCCAGTAAGCAACATAGAGGTTTCTTATTCTCTTTTTCCTTAGTTTTCCTTCCCAGTCATAAGATTGAGGTACCCTAATATAGAAAAGTATGAACTCTTGTGGCTTTTTAGAGTATTGAATTCAACTAGGAACTTCTATGAATTAAGCAATTCATATCTGTCATTTTTTAAAACAATTGCTGGAGCTGTAACAACCAAGGAACCAAATTGAAGAGGCAAGGAGGATTAGGCTCCCAGGGAGCAGGTACAATGATATCCCGCCATTCTGTAGTTTAGGGAGTGAGTATAGTTTGGTGAAACCTTTACCCGCCTGATCAGCTGAGAGGAAATGACGTTGACGGGGGAGCCAGTGTCAATAATGGCCAAGATTTTCACCTTTTGGATTTTGAACTTTACTTGAGTAACTTCAGTGCTAAAAAGGGGAATTGAGAAATGGAGTTTCCTGGAGGGAGCGGTCCAGAAAAGGAAGAGTAAGAGGAAGTTAAGCCTTTATTTAAGATCATGAAATCTGGAACTTCCAATTCATCATGTTTCACCAGAACACAACTCTTAGAGCGCGGAGTGGAAGAAGGTTGAGGTTGAGGCCTTGCGTTGTCAGCAGAGGTGCTCATACCCTAAGCTGACTCCGCTTTTCCTGATTAATCAACTTTCTTCTTACAACAGGAACTTTCTTAGTGGCTAAAGATTCCACAATACAAATATGGGTCATAACAGGGTTTTGAGCTCTGAAAGTGCCTGAATGCGTGGATATTGGGTCAATTCCCTTATTTTTGCTTGGCGTACTTCTGGTTCATGCAATTCCAATATTGACTCCTTAATGTCGAGGATGGACTTAAAAATCTTCTTGGCGTTTTGATATATAATACCAGTTTGGTACTGTGTTGGAAAATGGAGAAGCCGACTGAGATGGCATCATTTAATGTAACCTGGTCACAGGAAGCTAAAGCCTGTAATTCATGATAGAAGCTCTCCGCAAATTCAGTATGAGTCTACCCTTGTCTTGGGCGTATATGCATGAAAGCCTGCTTATGTCTAGAGAGGGTTAAATTCATTCTGAATTCTTTGATAAGGGCCTCCTACTGGCTGCCCACATGCTTCATGTCTTGAAATAAGGCATCATAATTTCTTGGGCCTTACCATCCAGACATGTTTGTATATGCTGACATTTTTATCAGTTGTTAGCCTGCTCCATCGTGCCCTCATATACAAAGAAGTACAGCTACATTGTCTCAACTCCAGGGACGTTCTTCTCCTAAATTTAGGTTTGAAATATCTGATGGGTTTGGATAGGACATGAACGGCAGGAGAGAGTGGCCATTCCAAGTCATTGGGTTCCGTGGTGTCTATATCAGTATGCAAAATAATCATATCAAACTACATCGGATCTTTTCCATGTCATACTAGATTGTGGCATAGCATTCATTGACGTACTTAAGGGGGCAAAGAATACAAAAGCTGGCATAGACTCAATCTTTTCAGACTGTTGGGCTAATTGTTTGGAGAGAGCATCCTATTTAGCTTCTATTGTTTGGAGTCATGTAATTATCTACTCAATATGGCGATTTGCTTGGTTTTGTGAGGCGACCAGAATGGCGCAGTTACCATTGATCTTTGCATAGTGGTTTTACAAGAGGGGAAGGTCAAAGCATAATCTGATTGTTCCGCCTTGATAGTCATCTCAGCTCGCTGGCCACCAGTAAAAGTTGTTGTTCAAGAGTAATAAATTGGGCTTCATAGTCATCATAGAAAAAGGATCCAGCAGGTGAGGAGGCACCCAGAGGACCTTGCGGACCTCCAGGACCAGGGGGCCCTTGCTCTTTTTCTCTCCCACTAGGTTCTATTTCTCTGAGCGCCTCATGTTGCACTGTAGCTTCTGGAGTCAGCATCGTTTTATGTTATTTGCTCAGAAGCTAGATACAGTTGAACAAATCTATGAGTAAAGAATCAGTCACTTGGCGATCTTCAGAAATTTGGTTGAGGAGGATGGGTAAATCATGCTCCACCCTTTGGTCCATGCCAATGGTTAATTAGACCATCCGCTGGGCGAATTAATCCTGCAAGTATTGGACAAATCTAGTGTCAATTTGCGCAAGTTGGAGTTGGATGTTATTGATCTCCTGACAGTTGCTCAATTATTCTTCCATTTATATCAACCATAATTATAGGTGACATCATATAACTCAACGAGCTGAGAGTGAATCTGGTGAAGAAATCCTAGCTGTCGCTGCATCTCCATGTGGTGGAGGGCGAGCAACCATGTGTTGGTGTAAGGCAGGATGCACAAATCGTTGGTGGTATAAATATGTATGGGTCCTCCTATATCTATGCTCAAAAGCTCTGCTGAGGTAAGAAAAGGCACATTTTAATAGTCCATGTAGAGCTTCTATGACTATTCACCCACCAGGGGTTACAATTTCACCTAGAAGCTCACAAATTGTTTGGGCGATGTCAGTTATTTGCCTTTACAGCTGAAAAAGAAGAATGTTTTAGGTTGATCTCAGCTGAAAAAGGGAAATGTCAATCATTTGTGATTAACTGAGGATTTTAAGAGTAATTCCACAATAGTAAAATCAATGCTATTGAAAATTTCAGTCAAAAGTCCCTGGCCGACTCTCTCTGTGGAACCCAATTAATCAGGGTAACTTGAGTTAAAACCTCTACAGGCACTGAACATAAAATCCACCGGTTGGAATACTCTGATCTCACCACAGACTTCAGGGCCATCATCAGATGGCCCTCCCCTGACCCCAACAAACTCCTCTAGCGCACCTACACGGGGACCCCCCCTTTTATAGGCTGGGTGGGGGTCCTCAAGGTGTAAAATTTCTTGGGCGCTGATTGGCTCAAGTTCATAAGAATATCACCTCACAGGAATATTCTGGCCAATCACGATTCCTCTTCTTTTGCTCCTCTGCCCTGATGTATGTTCTCAAGTTGTGATACGCTATTCCAGCATATTATCTAAATTGGAAAGCACCAAAGCTATTCTAAACCTATCCCTAAATCCCTCTGACCTTTAAAGTGTATAAATATTAATCCTTGAAAGTCACAAAGGGATCACTTCTCATTTTTTACCACCGCTCTCATAAAAAAACCATAAAACCCAATTTCTATAGTTTTATAAATTTTTATTCTATTGAAAACCTTTGTGGGATCCTGTGGTTTAGCACCTAGCGAGCGCAACTAGGTTAAATTCCTACAGGCAACAGTAGGGAGCCTTAATTTGATAGGTGGATTTATTAGGCACTAAATTAATTTTATCAATACCATTTGGATATTCCATAAGGGTCAAAGAGTTCAAACCCACTAAACAACAGACAGATGAAATAAGGCTCGTTGGTCCTCTGAACACACTTGAAAATATAATAAAATAGGAGTAATTGCCTCAATGACACTTTTATTTATATAATAAATACAGCAATTATTTGCTGTTCCACACTCTCTAAATTACTAATAACCTAACATTTTAAATTGCCCCATCTCACTTATATATCAGCGACTTTAGACAATACCATTCTCTTAGCTTAGACTATTCTGTTCCACTGATTCTCATTAGTTTGGGATGTTATTCTCAATTCTATATCGCCTTAGTTCAAGGCGATCCAAATTATATTTATCATATGTTGACATCACCTTATTGACTTATTTGTGGGCAATCCAATAATAATCCTTTATGCCCAATTTGCCTCATTTCAAAGCACTCAAATACTCATAAATATTCATCCTAGTTGGCAGATTCTCACTAATCCGCTGTAGCTCTTCAGGGCTTATCATCCAGTCATATTAGAACTTGAAAATCACCAAGATAATTTAAGCATGGTCACACAGAACTCAAATTCTCACGGTAAAGTAGCGTCACATCTTGATTATTGATGGAGATCCTTCAGTCAAATTCATATTCTACTCCATATTAATAGGGTTGTCTTCATTGGAGTTATTCATGTGGAAGGTAATTCTTCACCAGGATCCTTGGAAAGACCTTGCAGGGAGCACCAGTTTGTAGGACTTTGTTGTCCTCTCTGAAAGTCAAGGCCTTTGAAGGCTATATAACTATTAGTCAAATGCGGTTCCAGAAGAATCTTTTTAGGGGCTGAGTTCCCTAAGGCAATATTTTTATTGGAAATTTGTTATTAAGGCTACTCTGTTTGAATTAAACAGGAAAGGACTTTTGTATAAGAACAGGTAAAATAATTGCTAGTGAAATTAATTAAGAAATCTGAAGGTATTTTTATTAGCCAAATTAGGGAGTTTTTATAGGCCGCCAAGATATTTGGGATTGACTAGGGGGGCTTGTCATGATAATCTGGAATGAGTAGGGTAAGGAGACCTCTTTTTTGATGTGGAAGGTGGCATAGGTTTTTTTAAATCTGACTCTCTTTTTCCAGGCTGGCAGTTTCTGAGGACCTCTGATCGGCTAAATCTTCATTAGCTTACTAAGTGCCTTTGTTAATATAATTGGTGGATCCTTCCAGAATTTGAGTTTCCTTTTGCTCGCTTGAAGTTTACCTGTTTGAGTCAGTCTCAACTTTCATTGAAAAGGTGGCGCTTCTATGAATAAGTTTCAATTTGAGTACTGTTCAAAATCTGCTCATGTTCATATATTTCTGATGATTACAGACAGCCAGTCAATTTCTAGCATGAGTGATTTCTTTCAAACACTAGTAATTCTCAAAACGAAGTTATTTCCACCTCACTGGAAGCTAATTGATAATTAGAGGTAAACAAATCCTCAACAACTTCAATTTATAAATAAACATAATAAAGAATCCTTAAATATAAAGTGTCCAAAGATTTAAGGTGTTTTCTATTACTAAAATTAGAGATATTGTATAGTGCAAGAGTATTAGAAGACATGTGTAAGATATTAATCATGTGTAGCACAATTTTCTTGCAATGCTTAGTTGATAATTAATATTGGTTCATATTATGAACTTTATAGAACAACATGTTTTCAAACTTAGATATCCCCTCCTGGAAATTAAATAACAGCGTACTGAAACGCTACTATGATCAGCTATTGAATTAAATTTTGCAACCAATTTAAACTAGGTAGCTCCCATTTTTTTAATACAATTTACAAATCGCAATGTTGTTGGCATTAGTCCCCAATCAATAAATATTGTAACTGAAATCAGATTTGCAATCCTTGTGAAATAAATCGATTATTTAAATGTTAATTATTGCCAATCAAATAGATTGTCAAGTAAAGCTTCTAAAAATATGAAGCTATAAGCTTAGATATAATTTAAACAATTGAGAAAATATTAAATGAATTTAATATCAAGCAAGTTAGGTAATGTGTAAATACCAAAATATTAACAGATATATGAGGAAAGATGGGTAGCTTAAAGCATTATTAAAGGAAGTTGAATTTTTGATCCTGCTCAGGAAACCATTCAAAAGAAACATTTTTGGATTAGATGGACCAAAGGCATGTTAAGTAGTAAACTTAGAAATGAACTATCTGCATCATCATACAATCTAAGGAACACTTTAAAGTCTCTAAGGCTTTAAGGTGGGGCATCTTCAAAATTGCGGCAACTATGTTTGAAAGAGGCCAGCTCTTTTTTTGGTGACTTTATGTCCAAGGAACTCCACCTTGGGTATAAAATGATCATTTAGAAGGCTTGAGCATGAGGGAGGTCTCCTTAGCCAGTTTAAGACTTGAAAAGATGTTCTAGATTCCCATTGAAAGTTTCAGAAAATTAAAATGTCAATAAATAAACTAATATGCACGTTACCCTATATTCACCCAGAAGTCCATCCATAGCTCATTTAAAGGTAGTTGAGATTTGCATAGCTTAGTGATGTTCATGTTGGCTCTAATAGTCTTTTGTTGGGAAATTATAAAACATTTGGCTCAGTTGTTAGGGTTAGCTAATCTACCAAAACTTATTTCAAGATCCATTACCAAAAAAATTAATCTATATCTAGGAGGCGTAGTGATTGTATAATTCAGGGCATTGGATACCCGTCCTTCTTGGTTACCAAATTAAACTCTTGGTAGTTCATGGCAACTCATTTACTGCCATATTTATTGCGAACAAGTAGGGAGAGTGATGCATTTTGGCTTTGAGCTGAATCATCAATCATAACTCTAATAATTATTAAGCTCTGTAGCAACTTGATCCTAACATACTTTGCTTTTCTAGTAAGGCAGCGCTTGTATAGGGGAGCATCTCCAATTTCTACAACATACATACCCCTTTCATCTTACCAAAGTCATATGTGAAGTTGGAGAACAAGCTACCGTACCTCCATTAGCTCTTCAGCATTTTTCCTTTGCTCATAAGTCAAGTCTTCTTTATTTAAAGTAGCGACTAGCGCACTGTAAGAGGAGCCTCCACCCCAAAAAATCACAGAGCCACACAACTTATTGAATACCTTCTTTCTTGTCAACAGATAGTGGGCATACATTTGTTATTGGGTGTTTGGACCCACTATATGCGTCTTGGATGTCAAATTGTCCAATATCATGGATATGAGGTCAGCGTAGGCAGGGTTAAGGATTCCATGACAAATTATTACCTTTTTCTCTGATGTTTAATAACATCTCATATTTCAAATAGGCTTCTGGGTGAATGTTCACGCGCACTGAGGTAGTGATTATGATTTGGGATCTTGAAGGTATTTCTTATGGTCCAAAGGATATAGGGGTTTTCTTCTGTCTCATCAACCACATGTGGTTGTAGTCACATGTGGAAACCCTGGACATTGTACTCAATTTGATTAATTTTGTCATCTGAGATATCAAGCAGGTTTGAGCTTTTGTAGACTTCCTTGCAATCCTTGGTGGTCTCAAATACTAGGGGGAGCGTTTCAAAGTAAGGATAAGAATCCTTAGGCGTTATGGATTATGTTATTATACTCCTGGAGTTGACCTCTAACAGAATACTGTAGCTGGGTTTGTCAAGAGCCACTGATAATGCGTCCAGGGATAGTGTATCAAACCTTAGTGGGAGCGCAGAATATGCCTGATAGACATTGTACATTATATGCTGAAGTTACATGCTCCATGTTATATGGCTAGTTTTAGATGTTTATATTTTCATCACATCTTTATAAAATGGCATTAACTAATGATCTGCTATCTTTTTTCAGGACGAAGATTTCATAAACTTTAACAGTGACCAAGTTTCCTAGGCTCTTGAACTGTTGTGGAAAAGCAAGTAGCATTGGCAACTCGTCAGAGAAAGAATAAGCAGTATAAGAATCTATAATGTCAAAAGTAGATAGTTTTTATATCCAAATATCCTTGGAGGAAATCCTTTTAGGATGGTATTTTAGTATATCTAGTTAAAGGCATCTTAATAGAATAGTTATCAAAAAGAGGCTCGTTTTTATGCTAATCATTCATTTTCCTACAGCTCTTGTTCCACCTCTGTTGGGATTTTTGCCCATATTCCCAGCCTTCTAGATTACCTGGTATCTCTAGGGAAAATTCCTAAGACGAAGTGAATTGGAAATTGGTTGGCCCAAATTATGGAGGAACTACATATGGGGGAATTTGAGATATTCTCCTGGTCATATCCATTGGGGATTGATCTGGATGAATACTTAAGATCTCATCAGGTGGAGTTGCCAATGAAATAGGGGTATCTGAAAGTGATTAACTATTAGGTGTACCAATTGGGATCGGTCAGGTTTCATCACCAACTGATTGAGAATGAATAGTAAGTTGTGAGGCGAGTGATGCCACCTGCAACTACCGAATCAATTGGTTGGTGAGTGGCCTGCCATAATGGGTAATAAGTCCCATTACCTAAGAAGGTCGCCAGCCAATTATGGTTGGTTCGATTGGATTGAGAGGAATCCGTTAGGTACATGTTTTCTAACTCTTTCCAGTTTGAGGTCTTGAGGATGTCCAATGATGGAATCCTTGCCAGGATGGGGAAGACCATCACTGTTAAGACGAGAATGGGTGATTTAACAGCAACAGCTGCCATTTCATCTAAGAGGTGTCAACTGAGGGTTAGACAGATGAATCCCAACTATATAACTCCCTAGGATTTACTAAAATTAAAAACAGTATTTACAAAAACAGTAAATATAAAAGCATTATCTACAGGAATATTTTCAATTTGGTGTATAGTTAGACTATCAGCTTCTATTGTGTCATTCTATCTCAAAGATATTATTGCAGAGGGCAATTTTTGGAAGACTCTCAGAGAGAAGAGTAAAGATTTGAGTGGAGATCTAGAGACAAAGGAACCACAATTAGGAATAGCTGCCAACTGTGTGTTGGGCTGAGAGAGACTGACACTGGGGTATCTTAACGAAGATTGGGTGGACAACAATATAGGGAACGAATCCCTATGAGTACAACTTCAAGAGTATTTAATTGGAAATACTGGCAAAGCGTTGGGCCAAATAATAGTTAAATCTCAACTATGGATGATAGTCTCCATATTATTATTGATTAATATATTCTATACAACGTGACAAAGTGCACAAGGAAATTGAAACTGTGCATAAAAAGGTTACTGGGTTGATGGCCGGTAATCAATTTAGAGTAAATTTTTACAAGCTGGTGCTCACTACAGGGGTAGTTGAGTAAAGAATCTATTATAATGTCATATAAAGAAGAAATATGCAAGTTGTGGACTGAAATTGCCACTGTGAACCAGAATGCCTTAGACTCAGCGGACCATTGGGAGTTCGCGGCCTTGGAAGAATGAGTCGCCAAGGTGGAGGAAGGAGTAGAGAATGTAGCCAACTTTGGGAATGAGTTACTCGGCAAAGTAAACTTGTTGAAGAAAGAAGGGGACCTTGTTCGAGAGGTCCTATACCTGAAAATGAGCGAGAAGCAGATTGCGTTCATTTAAGAAAATTTGGTGTGGATATTGAGGAATTAGTCAAACAAGTGGAGGAACTTAAAGCTCACAGATGTTATTGTGAGCCTGATATGGCAAGTGATGCCAAAGAAGGAAGTCCTCACACAATACTTGAAAGTCAAATACCTTAAGGAACATGCCACCTGCTTTCAATGCCATTTTGGAGATGATGCCCAAAGTCACTTCGCAAGTTAGCTGAGTAGCCAAACCAAGAGAATCAGCTAGAAATACTTGGAGGAATTTAGGGCAAAACCATAATTGCCAACATTCCATTGGGATAACACCCCAGCATTTTTCTGATTAGTTTGACATGACTATGAACGGCTACAGAGATTGTCAAAAGGCGTTGATGTTCATGAATTTCCTGGACACTGACTGTTAAAACTTAGAGTTACCTCACCTGGAGGGGGACAGCAGGTCATATGCTGAGGCGAAGGCGGCCATCATGAAGGAGTTTGGGAGTCCAACCCGCAGGTCAAAATGCAAACAAGAATTTAAGGGAATTCAGTTCCACTAAGACGAGTCTCTTGCTAGCTTCGCAGATCAATTTTATCAAGAGTCGCAGATCCTGGCTAGAGCGAAAGTATTGGATGACTTTGATGCTAGAATCGCACTGCAGGCGGCCCTTCAGCCCTATCACAATTTGCATCATATGATGTCTTCTGTGTTTGCGACAGAAATAACTACCTCACAAATGGTAGACAACTTGAATTTTTTTGGGAGTGACATTTGATGCCCCAAATAGAAGCTTCAAGTCCAATCTGGTATGAAATCCAAATCCCATGAAGGGAAATGAAGGAGAAAAGGAGGCTACCAATCAAACTGTGAAGGAAAATAAGCCCAAAGAATTCAGACAGTTAAGCAAGAAAGAGAAGGTCTGCTATCAGTGTGGTGGGAAAGGACTTCGCCGTACACTGTAAAAAGCTGAAGGATCAGATTAACGTGGTCCAGGCCAAGGAGACAGCAGCCGCCAAGGATTCATGAAAAGGGCCCACTGCCTAGACAAGGAACAGTCTAAAGCAGTGGAGAAACTGTTCCTCCCACTATCATGAATGAAGAAAGATATTATCAATATGTTCGTAGATGATGAGCAGGATCAGCTATACCAAGTGTTCAATATGGATGTGAATGCTGTGACCAGAGCTGTGGAAAATAGAATCGACCACAAGATAATCCAGGAAGTTGCCCAGCAGTATGACTGACAAATGGCGGAGAAGATCTGAACCGCCAAGGATCCTGTAGAGTTATCAGACGTCCATTTAGATGAGGCCAATCTATCTATCCTCTTCAGTGTGATAAAAAATTGTTTCCTGAATTATTGGCGCAAATTATTCACACCTAGATTCATCTAATAACGCCGCCATTCACTTAGTAAATACTATATTACAATACTCCAAGTGTACATATATAGATATATATTTGAATTGAGTGAGGGTGAGGGCGATTGTCAACAGCGGAGCACCCATCAATATTGTTTCAACCAAGCTGGTAAAGAGGATGAAGATCTCGCTGGACTTAAAGCATAAGAAAGAATATGGAACAGCTGGGCCAAACATCATTGTTTCCTGTGGAGCGTATAGTGGGCTGCAACTATAATTTGGGTCGTTGGTGGTATCTGCGCCAGCCATAGTTTTGACGAACCAAATCTATTACATCCTGATCGGAATGGAGTTTCTATGGAAGTATGGAGTTAAATGTATATTTGAGGATAATATGTTGACCATCTTGGGTCAGATGTTACCATTGGTATACCAGAAGGATGGTGAAGCACCATTGAATCGGACAAACAACTTCATCAATCTAATATACAATGATGCCATTGTCCATATTCAATACCAATTAGTTGGTAGGAAGCGACGTTAAATGTTGACAGAAATCCTAGAGAACCGGGGAATTCCACTAAGGATCAAGAAAGAGAGGACCATACTGGCTGGATTGAAGATAATAGTTAACACAGGGTTGACTTTGGAGGCTCTGGAGCTATTGTATGGGAAGGCCAGAAGCCCCTGGAAGAAGTCAGAGTTGAGCTATGGGTGGCTCCTGGGATAATAATGCTGGGCCATGGAGAAATTCGAGTTCTCCTGGTGAATTTGATTGAATTCTAATGAAGATCAAGAGAAATCAGATCATCGCGTTTATTCATCTGATCCTGACGGCCAAATTGAGATGATTCCACAATTTTGGATCTTTTGATGAAATGAGATTACCAGCTGGGGTAGCCAAAAGCATCAACCTATTGGTTAATTGAGAGCAGCTCGCTGATCCGCCAGAAGGCCAGCAGGAGGAGGTGCTTGAAAATTCAAGAAATTTTGGGAAGTGTTTGCTCAGGATGACCACGATTTGGGATGCGCATGAGATGTAATTCACAAGGTTAACACCGGGGAAAACTTATCAATAAGGATGAGACCAATATGAAGATTGAAAGCCGCCAAAGCAGTAGCGGAGGATGAAAATCAGCAAACTAGTGAAGCATGGGATTCTAGTTCTGTCGTCAAGTCCTTGGGCGAGTCTAATTATGAACGTGAAGAAGAAGGATGAATCAAACTGGGTAGTGATTGACTACCAAAGGCTGAACAAAATTATGAAGAAGGATCTGTATCCCCTACCAAGGATTGATGATGCACTGGATCATTTAGGAGAATTGAAGTATTTCTCCGCGATGGATATAATCTTGGGATATTGGAAGATCGACTTGCCAAAGGAAGACCAAGAAATATGCGCGATTATTACCAGCAGGGGCTATACCAACTGACAAGGATGCCCTAGGGTCTCCGCAATTGCCTGCAACGTTTCAGAGGGCCATGGATGTGATAATAAGCGACTTGAAGTTGTCATTTGTCCTGGTATATCTGGACGATATCAACATGTTCAGTAGGACGTTTACTGATTACTTGAACCACTTGGAAGATGTTTTTAATTGACTGTCCATGGCCAACCTGAAGATCAAGACAAGGAAGTGACACTTCTTCATGAAAGAGTTGGAATACCTTGGATTTATAATCAACTCAAGTGGATTTCAGCCGCAAACCCAGAAGATAGCAGCTATAGAGCGTATGGCTGTACCTAAGAGTGTATGAGACATCTAAGTATTTTTTGGGATGGTCAGATACTATAGAAGATTTATTCAGGACTTCGCCTGAATAGCCAAGCCATTATTCCATTTATTAAAGGGTCCAAAAAAAGGATTTGTATGAAATGAAGAGGCCCAGGACTTCTTCGATGAGTTATGCCAGTATTTGATAAAATCACCGATTCTGAAATATCTAAATTTCAATTGGGAGTATATCATTCAAACTGATGCTTCATTAATGGCGATTGGCGCTTTACTGAGCCAAGTAGGCAAACTTGAGGATGAAGATCTGGTGGCCTATGTGAGCCAAACATCTCAGCTGCTGAGAGGAACTTCCCTATGACTGAGCGGGAATGCCTTGTGGTCATTTATGCATATAAGCAGTTTCAGGTATGTCCACGGAATGCACTTTAAGGTGGTAACAGACAACTCTTTGCTGCGTTGACTGCACAATCTAAGAGAACCGGAAGGATGACTGACCTGGTGTCACTTAAGCTTCAGGCTTATGATTATGAGATAGTCCATTGAGCGGGGGCTTCTCACTAGAATGCAAATCGCTTATCGCGATTGCCAATGGTCCACTTTGTATACCTGCAGGTGGATGAGCTATTCCATAGAATGGTCAAAGGAAGAATTGGGGATGAGCCCCGAGAAATCCAAGGTGCTCTTTGAAAAGCGATGGAAAATACTAAGACTATGGAAGGAAAAGTATTCTAGACATTAAATGGGAAGCAGCTATTATTCCCAAAACTGTCAGAAAGAGCAGCTATAGTACAAGCAGCTCACAAGGTTTTTGAGCACGGAGGCCTGAGGAAAACAACTGACCATATTTGCCAGTATTATTACTGGGAATTGATTAACTACAATGTCGCGGATCATCTGGCTTGTTGCGTGGAGTGCCAGCTGCACAAATCACACAAGAATTCAACTGGATACTGACGGGTCCGCCCTGGATTTGAATGGCACATGGTGTCCATCAACGTGATGGGACCACTGATGATGAGCATGGGGGGAATCATTTACATCATAGTTGCCATTGACCATCTGACAAGATGGGTCGAGATGAAGGCCCTAACCAGAGTAGATGCTACCAGTACCATGAGGTTCATCTTGGACCAAGTGGTATACCAGCATGGATGTCCGCAGGTCCTGCTGAGTGACAATGGGATCAGCTTTAAGTCTCATGTGATCCCAAGGTTAAACAAAATAATGGGGATCCAAGGAGTCATTCAGTACATACCAGCCAGAGACAAACAGACTGGTAGAATGGGTCAATGGGACGCTGGCCATGACGCTAAGGAAGCTAGTCACAGGGAGAACTTCCACATGGGGAACATACCTGAGTTTGGTGACAATTGCCTACATTAGTCATCATATGGCGACGGGAAAGACGCCATTTGAATTATTATATAGAAGAAAGGCCGCGTTGCCGCCAATTTTATATTTGGTGGTGGAACCTACATTGTAGATGAGTACCAAGCAATACTTGAACCTACTGACGAGTATCCTGATCAATATGAAATCACAAGCATTTGATACTGCCTTGAAGAGAAGGATACAAGCGAAATTGAGGGATGACAAGAACCAACTGGCAGTAGAAGAATATTAAATAGGGGAAAGAGTCGCCTATTGCAATATGCATGGTTTCAGATGAAGAAACAAATTAGATGCATTGTGGTCAGGTCCAATTAAAGTAAACGCCAAGACGGCAACCAATGCTTACTCCATCATGAATCTCTTGGATGGAAGAGATGTAAATCAAGTCCACGCTAAGTATCTAAAGCGGGTGATCAATGAAAAGAATAAAAGAGTTCCCAAAGGACCAATGAACCATTAAGTTAATCATGTCTGGATAATTAGGTCAAGTCTGAAAAAAGGACCTCTGAACCAATCTAGATGGTTAAGTCCAAAAAAGGACCTTTGAACCATGGAAAACTAGTAGGTTTAAGTACCCATGACCCACTTTGGGGGAAAAGATGGACTCTTGAACCAAAACAAGGTCAAGTCCCATAGGAAAAAGGAAGAATAAAGATAAAAAGTTGATAGGAGATATTGAAAAAAATTACAAATGCATAGATAAAAAAGCAATTATATTTTTTAATTCAATTTTTATTTTTATTGATTGTCCTCAGTATGGGGATGA
Organism: Massospora cicadina; assembly: GCA_022478985.1. Lineage (NCBI taxonomy): Eukaryota > Fungi > Entomophthoromycota > Entomophthoromycetes > Entomophthorales > Entomophthoraceae > Massospora > Massospora cicadina. Next base: position 138,972 of record JAKSZP010002683.1, read on the forward strand.
TTCTGCCTATGTCACCTCTTGGGGGAGGGAGTATGGATTGTGGTAGGAATAAACAGCCCGTCAAAATCATTATGCAATCAGACGCTTGTGAGGGCGAGTCCTACAGGAAGCCATGGTCGTTGAGTGGATGCTGAGCCCTGAGAAAAAGCGACTAGGGGAAGGGAAAATTGAGATGTCAGAGGAAAACAATTGCAAAACCCCAGAGCATGGAGGAAAGCAGCAGTATAATAATAGGCAAATTGAAGAATAACCCCAAGTAATCCCAATAAGGCACTGGAGCGGAAGATTAGTCCTGAGCGCCTGCCAACAGGCTTCATCAATGACACTGGACATGTGGGCCAGCAACAAAGAAGGAATGCTCAACGGGGGTTGCCAAATCATGCCCCCTATCAATGCCATCAGCAGAAGATACCAATGGGAAGCTTAAAGAAGAGATAGGTGCGCAGATAGCGGATTGCATCCTGCAAGTGGCGACTACAAGCTTTTGGAAGCTAAAGCTGAATGAATGGTGGAACCCAGGCGAGGCTGGAAGCTGAATGGACCTTTTCGAAGAACTTGGCCAGCAAAGTGAAGAGCATATGCGGCATTATCCCAATCCAGAAGGTTATCAAGATCAGAGGGATTCAGCGCTAAAGTCAAAGCCTTGGTGATTTGGGTCCAGAGTTCAGCATAGGGGAGCTCAAAGTGAATGCTGTTACCAATTGAGAGCTCGGAGACCAGAACAACAGTTTATAAAATTGACTGAGTCAGAAGAGGAACTCAGGGAGCAGGTCCAACCCAGCCAGAAACAAACGATCCAGCGCAGCCATCATAATCTCCAGAGCATCTACAATGTCGTTTGGATCATCAGCAAAAGGAGCCAAATTCAGGAGGGTTTTGAAGCCCAAATCTGAAATTGACTGCAGAGGAAGAGTCAGCCGAGAGTTGTTCAAAATGATGGCCTGCTTGGTTTCATAAGGGTTAATTACCATCTCTGGTAATTTGATGGAAGGACTAGACGCTTGTGCCAGAGTAGGCGTAAAGTCCCAGAAGGACCATAAAAGAGGTTCTGTCGAGCATCCTGACTCATCTGCTGGAAGAGGCGGAGGTCTAGATCAGACAGACTATTGAGGAGCTGCTGGTAGCAAGATTTGGAATTTGACATATGAGCTGGATGAGAGGGTGGATGTCAGACTTATATAGCAGTTGACATTATGCACTCTATAATCCATTAGGCTCCCATTTTGGGGAAATTAATCTCAAAATTAATGAGATAAGCTTCCAAGGGAAGATTAGGAATGACTTATGCTAAGAGGTTATGAGTGAAATAACAAGGGCGAATAAGAAGTAAAGTATTCTTAATTAAGCCACAAAACAAACATTAGTGGCAAGAGTCTCCTGTCTAGGACGAGAAGAAAATCAGGAAATCAAAGACTCCAGACCAAGAATCCTGAATATGACAGCAGGTCATATACCCTGATGGGGGGAAAACTAAATCTGGGACTAATATCATCATGAGTAAATCGATCAGCCTGGCATTACAGAAGGTTGTGGGGACCGCGCTCTGAGAAGGCGGTAGCAAGAAGGAAGAGGAAGAACGCCATATGCCAAAGGTCATCCTGAGCAGCATTGAGTATTGACGAGTGTACTCCACTTGAATCAATGAAGTATTTGACCAGGTGTCTGAAGCAGTGTTCTCATGTTCCAGTCCTTTTCTTTCTGAAAATCTAGGCAAGAGGGGGATGTTTTGTAATTTTTGCCCATATTCCCAGCCTGCTAGATTACCTGGTATCTCTAGGGAAAATTCCCTAAGGTGAAGTGAATTGGAAATCAGTTGGCCCTAGTTTCAGAGGAACTATGTTTGGGGGATTTTGAGATATTCGCCTGGTTGTATCCATCGGGGATCAATCCAGATGAATACACAAGATCTCATTGGGTGGAGTTGCCAACAAAATAGGGGCATCTGATAGTGATTTAATACCAGGTGTACCAATTGGGATTGGTCAGGTTTTATCACCAACTGATTGGGAATGAATAGTAAGTTGTGAGGCGAGTGATGCCACCTGCAACTAGCGAATCAATTGGTTGGTGAGTGGCCTGCCATAATGGGTAATAAGTCTCGTTACCTAAGCAGGTCGCTAGCCAATTATGGTTGGTTCGCTTGGATCAAGAGGTTAACATTAGGGACACATTTTCTGACTCTTTCCAGTTTGAGGTCTCGAGGATGTCCGATGACAGAATCCTAGCCAGTATGGGGAAGACCATCGTTGATGAGATGAGAATGGGTGATTCAATGGCAATGGCCGCTGTTTTATTGAAGAGGTGTTAACTGAGGGTTAGACAGCTGAATCCCCCACTATATAATTCCCTAGGATTTACTATAATTAAAAACAGTATTTACAAAAACAGTAATTAGAAAAGCATTATCTACAGGAATATTTTCAATTTGGTGTATAGTTAGACTATCAGCTTCTATTGTGTCATTCTATCTCAAAGATATTATTGCAGAGGGCAATAATTGGAAGACTCTCAGAGAGAAGAGTAAAAGATTTGAGCGGGGATCTAGAGACAAATGAACCACAATCAGGAATAGCTGCCAACTGTGTGTTGGGCTGAGAGAGACTATCACTGGGGTATCTTAACGAAGATTAGGTGGACAAGAATATAGGGAACAAATCCCTACAAGTATGACTTCAAGAGTATTAAATTGGAAATACTGGCCAAAGCGTTGGGCCAAATAATAGTTCAATCTCAATGAAGGATAATAGTCTCCATACTATTATCCATTAATACATTCTATACAATGCGATGAAGTGCACGAGGAAATTGAACTTGTGCAGTAAAAAGGTTACTGGGTTGATGGCCAATAATCAACCTAGAATAAATTCTTACAACCTCCTTAACTCAACGCTTATAACTTCGGTCCATGGTATGGCTATGACCTTTGTATTAGGAGCATATGGGGATGTTTTTGTCCTTTGCTTCAATAAGGTCTATAAAAGGCTGACTGAGGGCTTAGAAAGATAATAATATATTCAATGTAGCAGCAGAAGATCTTTTTTTGCCTCCTTGATTTCTTGGATAATACTGAAAGTCCATTTGAGCTTAATCATATGTAATTGGACATCAGGACAGGACTTTAGGTAAGAGATAACTTTGGCAATGGCTTGATCTAGAGAAATGTGATTAATAACACCGATGGGCGAGTGCTTTCATAGACTCGCTTAAAGAAGTTGGTGGGACTTTACCTCTTATTTGGGTGGATTGAAATACAGGGTTCCTTTTAGTTTGAGAGAATTGATCACTTAACAACTCCTAAACTAAAGCGGTCTTGACTTGCGCCTAGGTCTAAAATTCACGCTGCTTTTTGTTCATGATTTCTTTAGCCTCTCCACAAAGACAGGAATGGTGTGTGTCACTTTCTACCTGTTGTTAGCCTCCTCTATAGCACTTTAATAATCATTTAAAACGACGCAATACTCTCCTGTCCTATTTGAACATCTCCTTGTAGTTGGGGTTAAGTCTAGAGCAAGAAGCGAGACATAAAGTTTTTAGGCTGGGCTCAGAACTACAACTCAACTCAGAGAAAAACTCTCCACATACTCGCAGAGGTTATTAAGTCCATTTGTATTATTTTATTTTCCACATCATCTTTTAGCTCATTCCATCATTGGATAAGGCGGCTTCACTGGCTTTTATGCTGTATCTGAACTTTCAGATTTGTATTTTTGGTTTATAACTTTGGGCTTCTCAAGGTCAGTACACGATTGTTCCATCTGATTGTAACAGTTATTAGTGATATAAGATCTCAGGGACTAGCCATCAAGATGGAAAGAGTTGTACATCCCTTTAAAACCAAATAGGGTTTTTCATAGGCATTCCTTCTACTCAATTAGTTGATCTAAGGAAACACCCTGGAAGGGATATGGAGATGCGGAGCCGCCCTATCTAGCTCCTCCCACTACCCTGTTACCCCCAGGCTCAAATATGTTAAAATGTAAAAAGATTCTGAACAATCTAGTGCAGAAGATCCAACAATTTTGTCGCGAATTTATGAGTTTTCTGTAATATTAATGATACTAGGACAAAAATCTCTACCAAGCATTAGATGCCAAAAAAGTTCTCAAGCTGTTAATTCAAACCTGAAACCTGTGATAAGCCCAAGAAAAACTTTAATATTTTCTCCTATAAATAGAAAAGTATATAAAAAGAGCTTTATTACATGTGGCGATAGTTTTAACAAGTTTTAGTTTAAAGAAAAGTATTGCAGATAATTGCAGCTCGAAATTGGCTTATTGATTTATGAATTGAGTGCACTCACACAAAAAAAGAAGGCAAATGTGCTAGAGCAACAATGTGGAGAGGCAGGGCTTGAGGAACTTCCCTTCCCTCCTAAGGAGCGATGGGGGTCTCTTTGACTATAGGAACGTTTTTAGCACTAAATACAAGCCTCTCCATCCTAGGCTAAAAACTGTTTTTTAAAACAACCTACCTGTGGACATTCTGGCCATACAGGAATCCCAATGTCTGTATGGTGCCGAGGATGCATGGGCAGCTATGCTCCTCCCTTCCCAATCCTTTTGGCGCTGCACTGTGGGTGCTTATATGCGTGAACCATAACTTTTAGATTTTTATCCAAAAATACCTTTCTTGATGGTTATGTGCTAATTGTGTCCTTTTTGTGTGGGTCAAAGTGCACATAATAGCTAACTTTTACGCCAAAACATGAGCTCAGATTCCTGAGAGTTCCTCTAGGCCATGGCTTCTATTCCCCTCACCCACAATTCCTTTGTGGTTGATGACCTGGACTTCTGGGCCAACCCAACCAAAGACTTCTGGCCATTAACACTTGCCCATCAAGGGCATGTCAAACCTTACATCTTATAACCATCATGGGCCTTTTTGATACCCTTTCCAAGCACTCACCTCTGCTATTCAACATATCCCATCCCATGTGCACAACGGACAGCTTATGTATATGGCCCACATAGGTTTCATTCTTGCATCATTTAATTTCAGATCCCAAATCTCACACTTCACGATTATTAAAGTAGAATTCTTTCATCACAGGATGTTATTGGTTACCCTTATTTTGTTATGCCCAGTGGCACAGGCACCAAAAATGGAGTAAACTTCGCTCACTGAACTCATGTTGCCAGCGTTTTTAGCTGAATGGACATTATACCTTAAACTAGGAGTTCTTAACTCCTTTCTGTGTGATATTTTATCATCATGTTCAACTTTTAAAGCAACCACAATCTACCAGGCACGCCACATCTTGACGGGTCATTATTGAGCTGCCTTATCAGTCATTAAGCACACCCTAGAGGAGGTGGACCACCTGGAGAGTAATGTCCCCGCTGCAGGGTACAGCTCTGCTTTGGGCCATAAATGGGCAGAAGTGTCTCCCATCCAAACTCGCTGGTAAGAAACACAAGTATCAAGTTTGTGTTCAGTATAAGGCAAAAATATCATGGCTGGCGAAATGTTTTCCAGCCAATTCTATCTCCAATTTTTCACCCCATGGAAGAGTTTGGCCTGCACACAGGTGAGGCAGCCAGACAATTCTATCCTGGAAACACCGGAGGAGGTGTCAGCTCAGATTTAAAACTATTACTCCGATTTGTTCAGGTCTGGCCCAGTCAAACCTGCCGAAATTTGTAAATTTCTCACTGGAGCCACATATCTGCACCATTTTCCACTACCTAGAGTTAATAAAATTGACACTTGGACAAACTCTGGTCTGCCGTTTGCAATGCATTGCACATGAAAATCCCAGGTCCATATGGGATTCCTTATGAGTTCTATAAAAAATGTTTTAAATATATATCCTCCCTAATACTAGCTTCAATGAAAATTTGTCTCTTAGAACACGTCTCTTTCCTGGGGGCCAAGAGGCCTATATGGTAACTTTGTTTAAGAAGGGGATAAAATAGACTTGGCTAACTGAGCCATCGATCCCTTATTAATATAGATACTAAAATAGAACTAAAATAAAGGCTAACTGCCTAGGGAAGTTGCCTCTGAGGTAATCTCCCTGAGTAATTTAGCTTTATCCCCAAGTGATCAATATGGGACAATATATACACTGTAGCCAATATCTGCTAATCTCCAGATACTGGGACGCTTGTTTTCTTAGACCAATAAAATCCTACAATATGTCAAATGGGATTACCTCAGGGACTGCCTTCACAAGTTCCAACACCCCTCCTGGCAGAAAATCTGGGTATTGTTTCTCACAGAATCTGTCACAATGGCAGTGCGTAGTCTAGGTTTCTTCACTAATTTGATTCTCTCTCAGCTTGGTCTTTGTTTAGGAGACTCTTTGAGCCCACTGTTAACTTTTCAGCATATACCCACTTGTCCACAGTGTAAATGCACATCTTACCAATGTTCAAGGGAAAGGCTAGTCACCAGTCAGGATGCTTTCATTCGCTGATGACTGTGTGGTTAGGGTCTCTAGCAGCCATGATGCACGCTTTCTGGAGTCAACTATCTGGGGTACTCCAGGGTCACTATCACGGCCCACAACGTCTCTAAGATTGAAATGTATTCTCCTTGAAGATACCAGGCCCACTGATTACCGGCGTCCTTTAATCAAAGTGATTCATCTGCACTCTTTCTTATTAGCTTACTCAGTAAGTCACCCCCATTTAGCCCCTCCAGTACTCCATTTTGTATCCAAACCCACAGCTGGTTTATTGCGTCTCCGGAGTATGGCTTAGCTGGGAGGGCAAGCCGCTTTGGTAATGGAGCTACACATCTTAGACAACGTCAAAAAAGCGCATTACCTCCCTCAGAGTCCAACATACTAGTATAACGGCCCAAGTAGTGCTTGCCAATTCTCTGCTCCTATCAAAAGTCTAAGTTTTCTGCCCATGCCATCGCTTTCCCCCTCCTTCTTTGCTTCTCTGTACTCTCTAATCCAAGGATGACTCTAGCTAGGCCGCCCTCCCCTTTGCTCCTGGATGTCCTGTTTGGCCAACACCATAGTGGTGGTATGGGCCTGCTCAACTACATGGCCCATGTGTCAGAATTGCAGATGACCACATAATCCAACCTTTTAACTGATTAATAGATTTGATGATTAACTTATAGTCATATACAATTGGCAACAGCGGCCAAAGGATGAAATTACTATCAGGCATCATCCCTGATGATATTTGAGGCCGCTGACAAATGAGAATTTTGTCGAGCATCATCCCCAATAAAATTAAACAATAATTTGATATAGAATAACACCCAATAGTCAAATTGTAGGGAATTGTTGAGAGTGGAAATGATTGGAGTTGTCAATGAAACTACCAAAACGTTTGAACGCCGGAGGAAGAGTAGAATTGTCTTTGGATGAAACAATTGGTTTTGAGTCCCTAAATCCAATTGTTTGGTCCACCAAACACCCAAGGATTACACTGCCTAAGAAACTCAAGGCAACGGTACCCAAAGAGATTTGGTGCCTAACACTGAGGGCAAATTAGATTAGTAGCACAAAATAATTCCCAGCGGACAGCTGAGAAGTTGTGTGCTGATTATAACTATAAAACCCCAAATTATTCCCTAATATAAGCAGATTCAAACTTGATATTAACTAAGTTTTTTAACATTAGTTTTTTAAGATTACTCTTAAGAGAAGAGTGCAAGGATCAGATATTCTTAAGTTGTTACTATCAAGTCTCCACTTGGCTCAGCGTGAAGAGAATAGGGAAAGTGTTCCCTACCAGTACTAGAATATTTTCAAGACGAAGAAGCACCAGTTTAGCATTATATTTCATTTAACGTGGCTTTGAGGATTCAACCCTAATAATAGTCTTCATACTAACATTGCCCCAATTACTCAATTTCAATCAAGTAATTAATGCAAGGATCCACAAATCTGTGCAGTTGAAATCTAGGGCCAGAAGCGAACAACTAACCAAGCCCAAGATGTTAACATTGGTGCTCACAGCAGGGGTAGTAGAGTTGTCAAAAGACAAATTAAACAGTAATGTCATATAAGGAAGAGCTTCAGAAGCTATGGGCGGAACTACAGGCCGTCAACCAGTTGTGCTCAGCTTGGCATCTCAAGCTGATGTTAGTACCTTAGAGGAGTGTATGATCAAGGCGGAGGAGACGCTCAAACAATTAAACATAGTGAATAAAGACCTGTGTGGGAAAGTTGCCTCTTTGAAGTGGAAAGAGGGAGAACTTGTTAAAGAAATTTTATTTCAGAAAACTGAATGGGAAGCGGATTGAGAATGCATCTGACAGTTCCATGAGGCGATGGAGAAAATGACCAAGCATATTGAGGAATTAGAAAAACACAATATGTGATTGTGAACAATTTGAGGCAAATGAGGCTGAAGCAAAGGCATGTGAAACGCCAATTGGGAAGACCTGTCCACCCCAAAAAATGCCTAAACTATTTGCTGGTGTGTTGGAAATTACTCCCAAAGCCACTCCTATGGCTTCTCAAGTAGATGGGTCAGAATCTTCTTTAAGCGGAGCAATTGAGGAATTTTAAAAAGCACTAAATATATCACCTTTCACTGGGATAACGCCCCGGCGTTTTCCACTTATACAAGATGACCATGTTTGGCTATGCAGACCATCAAAAAGTAGTGACTGCAATGAACTGCCTTATCACAGACTGCCAAAATCTGGTGCTATTTCACCTCAATGGAGACAATTGGTTGTACGTGGAAGCAAAATCAGCCATTATGTTGGAGTTTGGAAGCCCTACTCATCAGATGGTGAATCATAAACAAGAGATCATGGGGTTCCAATTCCTCAAAGATGAGACCCTGGGTAGTTTCACCAACCATTTTTACTAAGAAGCCCAGTTCTTGGCAGAAGCAAATGTGCTAAGTGACTTTGATGCACGCATAGCCATGCAGTCAGCACTTTATCCCTAACAAGAATTTTATTGGAGTATGGTGGCAGTGCTAGTGAATCAAACAACGATATCTCAGATGGTGGACCTTCTGAAGATGCTTGGAGCCACATTTTATGCTCCCAATTACACTTTTAAAGTAATTCAAATGAAGGCTTAAAATATTATAAAATTTGCAGAACCATCTAAAGAATCTGAGAGTCAAGTTGCTTCAGGAAGTAAACCTGAAGTTCAAAAACAAGTGGGCAAATTACCAATTCGCTGTTTCCAATGCGGGAAGTCAGTCCATGTAATTTTCCAGTGTCAGGAAAGAAAGACAAAAGATCAGATTAAACTCATTCAAACCCAAGGAACTGGTTCAGATTTGGGACAAGGACCAGCAGTCTATATCAGGGACGTTCTAGTACTGCTGATAAACCTGTTCCGCTAGATATCTACATGGAATAAAGTCGTTGGCAGGACAAGCTCAGGTTGCAACTGGGTCTGCTGTGAGAAGTCCTGAGGCATTAGATGAGATCAGAAATGAGAGGCGATTAACCCAGGGAATAGTAGATGAAGTCAGTTGATCTTAAAATAGTTATTTAATGAGCAAATCAAAAAATGCCAAGAATAGTATCTGATCCAAACATCTTTAGCAAAGAAAAAACGTTACCAAATTAATCTGTGCGAGTAGTGGATCATTTACAGATCTATCAGCAGAATTAATCAAACGTTCTTGTTGGCAATTAAAGTCAATAAATAGGATCAGATCTAGATAAAATTTGATAGAGAAAAATGTATCCATTGACAAGAATTAGGATCAGATCTTGACGAATTTGGATTGAGAAAAACGTATCAAGTTAATCTGTATGTTTGAGTCAACAGGTAACGATGGTGAGAAATTTAGAAAAAAGGAAAAAAGAGTTGGATGCCTATGGATGGGACTATTCAAAATTATCAAGTCAGAAAATGATGCCTTTACAATCAAATATTGAAGATGTTCAAATAGTCAATAGGTCTACACAAAATTCTAAAGTATTGGACTTAAAAGGAAAAGAAATGGAAAAATATATTGTAAAAAGATATAAAAATAAAAAGATAAAAAGAAAAAGATTTTTTTCTTTTTCCGCTTGAATTCACTTTCAAGCAATTTTATCAAGAAAAACCAAAAAGTAAGTAATACAATTAGCGATCAAATGCCAACCACAGCTGATCTATCTTCAATGACATTGGATTTGCCACCGGCACTCCAGTGTGGGGCAGAGGAGAAACCCTGCCTAGCATTTTCCATCCAGCAGGAAAACGTGCTCAGACTGGATCATCCAGTCCCAACAAGTCCTTGGGTCGGTTTAGTCCACCCAAGGATCTTGCCATCCACCTGGCATGAACCCAGGTGGTACCTCGCAGCCCACTCATTCTCCCTTGCTCCCAGCTCCATTTTGGCCTTTGGGTTGAGTACAAAATATTGTTCCCATATGAGGAACAAGCAATTATTGACCTGGCCCAGGTGGTGATGCAGCCAGCCAGCTTCATTGACTTCTGCCCCTTTAAGGGGTATTTTGACCTCGGCTTCACCTGTGAAGCTGACGCCGCCAATGCAGCTTATGTGCCCCTGGTTTTCAAGGGCACACCCATTCCCACCACATGCACCCAGCTCCCCACCAACACAACATTGGTAGTCCAATTCGTGGGGCTGCCCACTCACCTCCCCCCGCAGTACTACATAGGGAGTTGCTGGAAGGATTGGCCGCTTATGGCTCCAACCTCATCCTTCAGTTTGTGGTCCCCAATGGGGCCACCTGCCTAGCCGGGCCTCAGGCATTTGCCACAATCAGCCCAAAAATTTGAAATTTTCTTTGTCACTTCCACCCCATGCCATCGTACCCTCTGCCCCCAATCACCCATTCTGGGCCCATGTAGAGGGCGGGAGGACAATCTGTCCTTCCTGCTTTGAGTTATATCACTCAAAGTGCAAATGCCCATCCCTTGCAGCTTCCTCTGACCCAGCGCGGTCATTGCAAGGCCCACACTTTGCCTTAAGCCCCACCACTTTTCTGACATGGGGTACAATACTACCCCCTCCCACAAAGCCTGCTGCCGCCTTGGGGCCTGCTGCAGCCAATCAGCCCCTTCCTCAGGCCAGTGCCACCTGCGCCTCACCCAGTGCCACTTGCACCTCATCCAATCAGGAATCATATTGGACTAATGTGGATTCCCACATTATTCTACAATCACCAGTCACACCACTTCAATTTGTGGACCCCAATTTTGAGTTTGACTTGAACCCATGGTCCTCATTGGCTGAAACAGATGAGATGGGTAATTTTATTGAGGCCTTGCAGCCCGCATACAACGAATTTATCCAGAGTCAGAATCCCAAACTGGTCATTCAATGATTTTATGCCCCCCAACCAAACGCCGTGGAGTTCCACTTGGACCACCAGCTTGCTATTGCAGCAGCCACCCACCCTGAGGTAACCACTATCTGTGAACTGGCCGAGTTGGCAGTAGCAGCACTAGCCACAGAAAATTTCGCCCCCATCCTCAAGACATCCACACCTGTTAACCACAAAGTCGCCATTGAGATTGCACACAGGTGCACTGAGGATGCCATCCAGCAAGTGGTTTCCGCCTTGCAGGCCAACTTTTGAGTTACCTGAGCCTCCATGGCTTCACTGTCCCATCTCCCTGCCCTCCGCATTAAGGCGGAGGCCACCATATCCAAATACATCAGCGACTTGCTGTTGTACAATCAATTCCCCAGGCAGCCACTTGTTACCAACCTCGCTCCCCATGTCGCTGATCACCTCACCCCTTTGCTCTCCTCCATGGCCATGCTCTCGCTGATGATGAGCATGATTCTGAGAATGAGCCACCTGATCCCCCTCCCCTTCCGCCATGGTAGGATGAGCGCCTCGGTGCTGTCCCTCCTGGTAGGTTGGTGTTATAATCGTTATGTTTCACTTTTCTTTGATCAGTTGTTTTAATTGGTCTGAGAATTTAGTTAGTATAATTTTTGTCACTTTCTGCACTTTGGTAATGTCCATCTCCTGGTTGGTGTGCCTTGTAATAAATTTAAAAAGAAAAAAAGATGAATAAAAATATAAAAAGTAAAAAATATTAAAAACAATTTTAAATTGAGAAGTGATGCATATAGCGAAATTCCACTTACTGAACATGGAGTAAGGGATGAATAAATGGGCACAAGTCCCAAGCGTTGGCAGGATCAGGATGGGCTGAAACTAGATCCGCTGGAATAGTCCCTATCAACAAAATGTTGAGACCCGTCCTGGGGTTTAAACAGGTGGTAGTGCCAACAAGACTGTCTTGGGGTTTGTACAGGTGGACCAGTTGATCATTCAGAAAATGATGTGAATATGGGACTGGCACAGCATAATGTTTTGGGAACCGCTCTCAAGAAGAGGTGGCAACTGGTAGCAACCAAGGATACAAAGTCATTGAACTACCCAGAGCATATGGGCGTTGAGTGTGGACAGACCTGCACTCCGCTGAGGACATAGAGATATGATAAGCCAAATATGAGCTCAAGCTAAGGCTGTTTTTATCCCCAAGGGCTCTATCTTCCAATGGAGATCTGTTCAAGAGGGGGGATATGTTGAAATTGCAGATGACCACATAAATCAACTTTTAACTGATTAGTATATTTAATGATTAACTTATAATAATATACAATAGTCAACAGCAGCCAATTGATGGGATTATTGTTGAGCATCATCCCCAATGATTTTTGAGGCCACTGACTAATAAAAACTATTGTCAGGCATTATCCCCAATGATATTTGAGGCTGCCAACAGATGAGAATTTCGTCAGGCATCATCCCTGACAAAATTAAACAGTAATTTGATATGGGAATAACACCCAATAGTTAAATTGTAAAGAATTGTTCAGAGCAGAATGGATTGGAGTCATTTTAAACTACCAAAACTTTTGAATGCCAGAGGAAGAGTAGAATCATCATCAGCTCAAACAATTGGTTTCAAGTCCCTAATAACAATTGTTTATTCCATCAAACACCTGAAGATTACACTGCCTAAGAAACCCAAGGCAACAGTACCCAAAGAGATTTGGTGCTTAACACTGAGGGTCAAATCAGTTTAGTAGCACAAATAATTACCAGCGGACAGCTGAAAAGTTGTGTGCTGATTCTAATTATAAAACCCCAAATTATTCTCTGATGAAAGCAGATTCAAACTTTATTCTAATTAAGTTGTTTTAACCTTGGTTGTTCTAAGATTACTCTTAAGAGAAGAGTGCAAGGATCTAAATATCCTTAAGTTGTTACTATCAAGTCTCCACTTGGCTCTGCGTGAAGAGAATAGGGAAAGTGTTCTTTACCTGTACCAGAATATCTTCAAGACGAAGAAGCACCAGTTTAGCGTTGGACTTTTCACTCAACGTTGCTTTTGAGGATTCAACCCTAATAATAGTTAACACTACTATTATTGCCCCAATTTCTCAATTTCAATCAAATAATCAACGGAAGGATCCACAAATCTGTGCAATTAAAATCTAGGGCCAGAAGCGAGCAACTAACCAAGACTAAAATTTCAACACCATGCCTCTATAACCTTGGCGCCTGGATTGCACAAGTAACCAGCCCCACACTCTCTGCCCAACCCTTGTTGCACCACCACATTCTTTCTGTGGGCCCTCATGGGACCCCTGGCCACTTCAAGAGAATTATCCTGATTATGCGGTGCTCAGAATGGAGGATCAGCATCAGTGGCGACTACTCCTAGAGGGGTCACCCTACCCTCCATTTCAAGCGTAAAGTCTGTGAGCAAGTAATATTACATAATTTGGTACCCCGTTGTCCCTCTACCGTTGCCTGTGTGGACTTTCTTAACATGATGAGCGTCTTAAACTCTTTGGAAACTCATAATAACATTGGAGGTACTCCCACCACCCTTTATTACAGCCCTGGATTAGCGCCCATGCATTGAGATGCCTGAAGTGGGTATACCACACTGTGGAGCAGTTCAACGTCTCTCATTCTTTGTGCGTCATGTGTGGCCAATATGGGACTTTAATTCATCGTTTGGAGATTTCCGCCCTCACAGACGATTTGGCGTGATGTTATGCATCTCTTTTACCAGGAGCAAGAACAGGCTGAAAGCCTGTTAACAACATCTTTACCATTTCCATGACCTTCAAATTCACCCTTCTTTCTGCGCCTTAGTAATACCTATCACTTTGTAGAAGATATACGCTGTTGTCCTTGATACTCATTCTGGCACTACTACCAACGTCTGCAAAGCTGTGAGTTGCTTCCATTCTCATCTTATGGATCACTTCCAATCCTGGCTGTATGTCTAAAAGACATCCCGCCAACAACGGTTGGTTTTATACTGGTTCCCTGCCTGGTTCCTCTCCTCAAAAAATTTCCTTCCTTCATGCTCAGTATTGGCTCAGGCCTTTCTGACGCTCCCCTCTTCCTTCCACTGGTGGTCCTGCTGGCAACAAGATGCAGCCTTAGCTCCTCTGGGGCGCCTCTCATGTATCTTGGTGTTCTGTTGTTGTTCTTTATTGGAAGTGTCCTTCCCAAGGTCAGCCTTACCCAAATAAAATATAAAATTTTAAAAATGAATAAAAATATGGATTGAAATACTTAGTAATAGTATAGGCGAGTTCCTTAGACATTGTATCTCATGACCCCATGCCTCCTCCCACCTAGTATACAAGCCAGCAACCTTCACTTAGAAAGTTGTTGGTTTAGCTTTTATAATTTCTCTTGTTTATATAGAATATATTAAGAAAAAACATCTATTTTTTTTCTAGTAGATTAAATGGTAAATGGGAATCAATTCTCAAATCCACCCCTTTCCAACTCTTCCCTGAGCTGGCCTCTCACACTCCTTGAGATTAGTGGAGCCTTGTGGATTGCGGTTGCCTTAATGGGTTATAGCATGCCCACTAAGAAATCCAGGTCTTTCCTTGGCATGTTGGGTTCCATACAAATGACCTTGGATGCATGCACATTTTATATCTCTTTATCCTGTGGCTTCAAACTTAGTTTGGGGTCACTAGGATAATTATTGTAGAGGATTCCTCAACCTTATGAAATTTGATTCATCTGATTATATAAATCCTCAATTTTTACCAAGATCATTCTTCTTCATGAATTTTTAGCACCCTCAGCGTAGAAAAGTGAACCCAGGGGTTCAGGTGACCCTTCTGCTCCTTCATAACGATTAGTCCTTCCAGACCCTTTTTGACCTCAATTGCTGTCAGAACAATAAGTTCTGGTGTGACCTCAAGACTCTTGACCTTCAGGCCTGAGAGGAACTTTGGGCCCTTGGACTACTGATGCTATGATAGTTCCTGAGACATTTTGTTGCAGTCCTAAAATCAATTATTCATCTATATCAGACGTTGCAATAAGCTAACAAAAGATTCTGGGTTCAGCCAAAGTGTTTTGAGGAAGTTTAGTGCACATGTTTTCATATGTTGGCTTCCAAGCTTTGTAGATGGTGAAAGAGTTAATTATCCATGTAGCCTAAAATTACAAGGCTAATAGAGCGATATAGTTCTGAGCATCATTAATGAGGCGTTTATCAACCTGGATTGCCTCACACTTATCTCAGTTATACGCATAAATGGCTTCTTATCCTTTAAAAAAGTTGGAGTTGAGGTTCATCAATCCCAGCTAACGTAATACCTCCTGATGATGCAGTCATCTTATTACGATTCTGGATGATTTTATATATATGTGTATCTAATGGTGGAAGTTTGATAATCACTGAACACCACTTGTTAACTTTTGGTGGATATGGCTAATTTCGCTGAGCTGGTTGCACAGGCAAAGACCCCTTGAGCAACAGAAAAGTGATATGATGATCGCAGATCCCCAATAAATAATAAAAAAAAGTAATTATATAAGGAGCTATTGACCTGATGATACCCCTTTTATATAATATATTACTAATGATCACTTCTGTTTTTTTTCCTTACTATCTTCCTAATCTAAAAACCTTTTCTTCTCATTCCAACGCTCAACACCTATACTTGGAATAACTCGACAAGTTTCAGCCCCTTCCGCTCAGTAAATCTCTATTGGCTACAATTGTAGATTTGTTCAATCATTGAGGCTTTGGGGGAATTCCATTGATTTGCTGAACCATTATCACTTTGTTCAATTTGCTTAGCATCAACATGACCTATCGCTCAATCTTGAGGCTCACCTCAACTCCTAACTACAATCCGCCAGATAGGTTACTTATCATCCAGTTGTATCAATTTCATGACAACACTAGAGAAAGGAGATGGAATATGACATTTTCTATCCCTCAGTACAATAGAAAAAATGTAAAACAGTAAACGTTTACAAAATTTATCATTTTTATTATCAAAAGGCCTCGCTACCACCCAGTCTTAGTTATCTTTCTTTTTTCTCTCTTATGCCATCAGATACTCATTACCAGTTAATCTTTGAAATTTATACGCTTTACTCTCTATATACTGTTGCCTTGTCATCCATAGATCTTAGACTGTTTACCTTGGCCACATGTATATCACACTTAAACCCTAAAAAGTATATTTTAAAAATTGGCAGCTAATCAGGGCCTGATATTCTCAACTTAGCCAATTTCCCTCAGTATTCATTCTTAATTGTGTTTCCCAGATTTAAGTCATGTATATCCATCATTTTATTCATCAAATTTCTTGACGACATTGATTGAACGTTGTTCTATAAGTATAATAAAATATTTTAGCCGCTTATTTGCCTAATACATACATTGTAAAAAATTCAAGCTTATTTCTCAATTAAATCATTTTTTTTAAAAAAAAACCCTTAAAGTGAGAAATAGTATCATTTTAGTGCAATTTCTGCATATTTGGTAACTGCGCATAAAATGTCTGGGACCACATTTGATCTTTTTCAGACCCACCTAGCATCTTAATTCCTAGATTGTAAGCGTAAGGAGGATACATGATATTTGAACTCTATCTCGTTGCCCAACTTCCCTGACATTCCCACCGAAGACAATGTCCCTATAATTGATGCTCAAAGTGTCCTATCTCAGGAAGAGCTTATTCCAGAGTTTTCCAGCCACCTGATGTCCTGGAAGGTTTCATTTAATAACATTGTACCTTGGTTACAACTGGTTTGGAGCCTTTGTAGAGGCCTTTTTTATGGAGGATGTGCAACTTATGGCCAAATTCTTTGCTTCCCTAAAACTGGTACCGGCTATCAGTCATTACTCATAGTTCAGATAAGTTAAATGCATCTTGAATTTTGTACGCTGGGTCCTTTTAAGATATCTAGGGAGACTATTACACATCATATCATTTTTCAAGTTTCATGTTATTTCCATATAATTGTCTAAATTGTATGCACGCTGGAGTGTCTGCTGCATTTATGGCATTTGATGAGGTTATTGAGAGATATATCCCATTCATGTCCCTTATTGGTAACATGGGATTCTTCTCATCGCCATTTGAGCCTCGTCCTGGACTGGTTTCCCACCGCGCAACAGCTTAATGGATGTGCAGGCAGCAAATTCTGTCACTACACCCATTCCTGTAGTTTAACCTAGCATCAACAAATTCTTAGTTTATCTCTCACTAGTCTCATTTTTTCTCTCTGGTTTGGTATGCAACTGCCAAATCATCATCCACTCCAATCATGCCCCTTTTGTTGCTTAGTTTTCTATATCTATTGACATTCAGAGGCTGTGGTTCAAATGTATTCTCTTGGTTGCGCAGTAGCGCTTTAACCTAAAAGTTGCTCTGCCATTTTACTTTTTTAAAGTCCTGACCAGTGAGCTCCTAGTCATTGTTGTCTGCAGAGCCATCCGTGGAAACCTTTCTCCATCCTGAGGGCAGATCATCTCTCCTGTTGTTGCCAGCGCTGCCCTTTCCTATGATTAAACCTTATAAAATGTAAGAGGAAGATTTGGTAACTGAGGCGACTTATTCATCTGAGAAGAATAGGCTAAAGTTAAAAAAGCGGGCATTCAGTTAGTGTTTGGTGCAGTAAGTGACTAGAGTAGGTTAACATCAAAAGGATAGACATGTTGAAAGATCTAAGGGATATGAATCTGTAGTTTACTTGCTGGTTTAAATGCTTTATTATTATACTATCTACTGGGTGTTGTTATTCTTATTATTGTATTTCTTAAATTTATAAGTATTTTTAAATTTTTTCCATATATATTGCTTTCTGTTTTTCTTTTTCTCTTTTATATTGTTTTGTATGTGCAGATGACTTGGCATAAATGCAGTTGACAGCCCATCAGTTTGTTAGCTCTTTTATTATGTGGGCGTTGGCAGATTTCTTTTTCTATTAATCTAAAAGTTTTCAATCCATATATGCCAGTTTAAACTTCTGTCAGGATTTCGCTAAATTCCCTTATTTCTGAAAATTTCACCCCATTGATTACCCCAGCATCATCGGAAGGAGTGAGCAATGAATCTCAATCTATCAAAATTGATGATCAATCTCATCCCAATCAACTGATTGAAGATTCAATCACGCAGAGATTAATTTCTAGAATAGATTTATAAACCGTTAAAAAGCCTATAAATATTCCCTCTTTTCATAATAAAAATTAGGTCAAATTATAACCTATATTTTCATTTAAATTTATCGATTTTTGGAGAATCCACTCAATGTAACTTCGAGATAAAACTGCCCCATTGGAAGTGTAATTCAAAACTTCCAGACTGGTGCTCACTACAGGGGCAAAAAGGTCTTAATCACTTCAATATCACGTTGGAGATTCTCATGTAAAGTTACCTCCTACATCAGCTGATATTGAAGAGGGAATGCCTATATACTCCCCCAAAAATTTAGTCCGCCAAAATCACAGGTAATTGTTAACATTTCTTTGCATTTTTCAATTTTTAAAGGACATTTGTTACAAACTCAAGGCATTTTTAACCCATCTGCTAAAGAACTCTTGCCTTGCCCTGGAGTATTGGATTATTCTTATTCAGGATCTTTATCTGTCTTACTGACAAACCTTACCAAAGAGCCAAAACTGGTAGATTGAGAGTATCCAATTGCTCATGTCAAGTTACTGCCCTTATCTCAGGTTTATGATGTTGAACCCTTTGGAAGTTTACAAGATTTTGGGTTGGAAAGTGATCAGGAAATCCTTACTGTGTGTCCTGCTATCAGGAAACACCTCTCTAAGGAACAGGAGAAACAAGTGCTTCAATTTTTAAATGAATATTCTGACATTTTCACTAAGCATACTTGCAATTTTGGGAAGATGAAAGGAGTAATGCACTCTGTTGAGACTGGTGATCACCTTATTATTCGTGCAAAGCCTTATCATAAGTCTAAAGTAGAAGAAGCCCCGGTTACTAAGGAGCTGCAACAATTGTTGGAGGCTATATTTTTTCCTCCAATAGTCATTGGGAATCTCCGTTTTTATTGGTTAATATTAAAGACATTTCTCACTGAGTGTTATGGATATCACAGACTGAATACTATTACTCGACAAGGTTTCCCCTTACCTTGGATCAATGATTCCCTTAGGTTGTTGGCCGGATCCACCTATTTTTTGGCCATGGACTTAGCCAGTGGCTACTGGTAAATCGAGTTATCACCAGATGATGGTGCCAAGTGTGCCCTGATATCAAGTGAAGGGTTGTTTGAACCAACTTGAATGCCTCAAGGACTAAGCAATGACCCAGCAACTTTCTAAAGGGCTATGGACAGTATGTTACAAAATCTAAAACTTACTTGTGTTCTGGTATATCTTGATAATATTACCAAGTTTTCCAAAACTTTTACCGAGCATTTGGACCATATATAAGAAGTTTTCAAACAAATTCGGAGCTCCTCCTTAAAACTCAAACCCTCCAAATGTTAATTTTTTGAAAACGAAATGGACTTTTTAGGACCTCAGGTCTCAGCTAAAGGGATTTGACACCTCTTAGATAAAATTTAAGCCATACAAAGAATGTATCCTCCAACTTCTCTGCGGTATATTCAGGTCTTTCTCGGCATGGTTGGGTATTACCAGCAATTTAAACCCAACTTTGCTGGTATGACTGAGCCTTTATTCCACCTATTGCAAAAAGGAGTGCCCTTTGTTTGGGGATCAGCTCAAGAACAGTCATTCAATTCTTTATGTACTGCTTTAACCAAGGCTCCTGTTCTAATTCATCCCCAGTTTGACAAGCCTTTCTTTTTACATACTGATGCCAGCAGTGTCACTATTGGGGCTATCTTATCCCAGTGTGATGAAGAGAAGAATGATCATCCCATTGCTTTCTATAGCAAAACTTTGTCAAAGGCTGAACGGAATTACAGTGTCACTGAGCGGGAGTGTTTGGCTGTAATATTAGCAATCAAGCACTTCCGTCCCTTCTTATATGGTAACCATTTCACTGTGATTACCGACCATTCATCCTTAAGATGGTTGCAGAACATGAAGGATCCTGATGGGAGATTGACTATTGGGCTTTAAGGTTGCAAAATTATGATTTTCTCATTTGTTCTTCGTTCAGGTGCTCAACATCAAAATGCTGATGGGCTATCCCAATTGCTGTTCTGATTTTGGAACTAGATAGGGAAGAACGCTCATATAAACTTATTGGATGACCTGAGTTGTGGGATTAAGAAACAGAAGAGGATCAAGCCTTTCTAAAATCAATTACTAAAGATACTATGATTTGGGATATAGCTTTGTATAAGAAAGTCAGATCCAAGTGGTTGCCCTTTCTGCATCCCAACTCTAGATTTCACGCTGTAATGGAAGGTCATGAACAAGTTGATCATAGTGGCCTAAAGAAGAATCAAGAATGGTTAAAGACTTAATACTATTGGAATAATATGGTTGAGTTCATCCAAGAAATCCTTGCCTCATATCTTATTTGTAAATGCCATGGAGCGACTAACCCTACTCTTCAACATCGAGTTATACCACCAACTAAGGCATTTGAGATAGTTAGAATTGACGTTGTAGGTCCTTTTCCTCAAGGATTGCATGGACATCAGTATATCATTATGGCTGTCAACCATTTAACTAAAATGGGTTGAGGCCATTTCCATTGCTACCCCCTCAGATAAAACTACAGAACAATTCCTATACCAACATATCATTTCTCAACATGGGTGTCCCAAGGTCCTTATGTCTGATAATGGAACTAACTTCACCTTGCAACTTATACAGGAGTTATCCAAATTATTTAACACTGCTCAGCGATTTGTTGTCCCCTATAATCCATCTACAAATGAGGCCATTGAACGAGTTAATGGAACCCTAGTCTCAATTCTAAGGAAGATGGCCTCCAATGACCCAACTCGGTGGAATTTTTATTTGCCTAGTGCCTTGTTTGCTTATCAGATAAGCTATCATCGCATTATCAAGATGTCCCCTTTTAAATGTATATATGGGTGGGATCCTTCAGTTCCTTCTAGTGTTCAGACAATCCTTGAGGAAAACTTTCCAGAGAATTCTGATTTGATTATGAGGAATTTGGCTGATGAGATTATCTGTCTTCAAGATCAAGCAATGAAATCAATTAAAACAACCACTTGAAGAGAGACTCAAAGGTGTAATCAACACAAACCTGCCTTATGTGAATACCAGATTGAGGATTATGTTATGTACTAACATTATTGGCCTCGTGGACGAACTGAAAAGTTAGGAACTAATTGGTCTGGTCCCTATCAAGTTATTTTTGAAAAGGACTAGAGTACTTGATTGTCATGTTGATATTGGTATAGTGGTAAATTATATTCATCCTAGGTTTTTAAGAAGTCGCCCTCTACCACTAAAATTGAATCCTGAGGGGGAAGTGTCAGGATTTCGCCAAATTCTCTTATTTCCAAAAATTACACCCCATCAATTCCCCAGCATCATAGGAAGGAGTGAGCAATATATCTCAATCTATTAAAGTTGATAATCAATATCATCCCAATCAACTCTTTGAAGATTCGATTATGCAGATATTAATTTTGCTCTGATAGATTATGAACCATTAAAAAGCCTATAAATATTCCCTCTTTTCGTAATATTAAAATAGGTCGAATTATACCCTGTATTTTCATCTAAATTGATTGATTTTTGAAGAATCCACTCAGTGTAACTTCGAGAGTAAACCTGCCCCATTGGAAGTGTAATTCAAAACTTCCAGATCTTCCAACAATATCCTTGAATTTCATAATACAACACATATTCAAATATCTTGAACTGTGGTATTTTAGCTCATCATTTTTGATCAATTTTGTAGAACCAGCTGAGTTCTTGCTCACTGGAGCTTCATGCTGCTGGATTCCTCAATGGGTTCTTTAAATTACAAGTAAAATACTAACAAAAAGCTGTTCTTTTAAGATTTTTATTAGAATTGTAGGAAAAGAATGAAAACTAAACCCTCTCAATATCTGACCAATCAGTAGTTAAACTGTATCAAAGTTTGAAGGGATTTAATCATAATTTCATAATGGCTTGTTTCAGTCTGAATAAGTAAATATGTACATTCAGCTTATTGAAGCTCAAAATACTCGCCTCACTTTGACTGAAGGACGGATGGGGAGTTCACTTTTGGCAATATGCACCCATAAGGTAATAATTCAATGAGCTTCAGTCAATCCTCATCAAAGAAAAAAATTTACCTTGGGTTACCACTGCCACACCTATAAAAGGGGGTGGTCTCCATGTCAGGGCTTAAATGGACCTGGTTCCAGCTGGATAAGTACCATCTGATGGACACCCCAGGGTACGCCACGTAGTCAGAGTAATTTGGCTTCTCGATCTTGTTTTGATTTCCTGTGGAGTATTTTAAATTGTGTTACCCCAATTTGCGGGGTTCCACCAAGAATCAACCAGGGTCTTTTAGCCAATGAAATTATTATTATTATTATTAAAAATGTTTTATGATCATTGAAAACTTGTAGATGGCTGACATTTCCCCTTTTCAGCTGATTTTGACCCAAAACATCTCTATTTTGCAGCTGAGAGGGCAAATGTTCAACAAATGTCATACTTCTTCACTTTTTTGTTAATCTAGTAGAGTAAGATTCATTTTGGAGCAAAAACAGATATGGTGCTAAATTTTTGACAACACTGGGGGTCCATACCAGCAACTGTCTTCTATACATGAAATAGTAAGGGTTGGGACAGGTTTCATCAATACAGAGTTGGAACAGACTCTTTCCAGTTGTGGAGTGGTAGCTGATGTTATATGCAATCACATTGTTGAGGAAAGGGGTGCTCCAATATGACCGCTGGTACATCACAAACTTATAAAACTATGTTCATTAGAGTGTTATTAACGCATTCCACATTTCTGTTAAACTATATTATCAAGGTGTTTTCAGAACAGTGTGAATAGCCATCAGGTCATTAAGTTTGGGAATGCCATGCAAAGTAAAGATTGTTCTTGTATATGGGAGAATAGACAGGGGGCAACTGTTTCACCAAATAATGAACACTATAGTAGCTTTAATAATTGTTATGAATAGGTCCTAGATGGATTGCGCTTCCTCTAACTTTTGTCAGTTGGCCTATAGCTACCATGATGTAATTGGAATGGTTTTCCCTGGTATGAAAAAGGCCTAGAACGTCAATGGACATCATGTGACATACAAACTAAGTCTTCACCAGCCATTATGAAGTCTATATTTTGCAAGGGCTTCTCCATCTGAAACTGGTGGCAGCATTATAACTTTAAGGATACCACATTCTCTAGTTTGTATTGTGCCTTTATAAGACTCATTAACTTCCTTATACCCCATGCCATAAGCCTTGTGGGCATTAAATTATTAAATTTAGTCACTCTATCCGTCTTATCAAGCTTACGTTGACTTTTTGTGTTTTCTTTAATATCTCAACATTCTTCCAGAGAATAACTGCCCTCATCTCATTTAGGGAATTTATCACTCATGGCAGTTGTTAAAATTTAGGGGCTTCTCTGCTTGTTAAAAAGTATTAACCCCTAATTGATAACTGCACAGGTTCGATGTGTGCACCCTTTGCATTGTCTTATGATATATGATATATGATTGATAATAGTATGAAGACTTTTATCCATAGTTGAATAGATTACTAGTGTTTGTCCAACGCTTGACCAGTATTTCTCCTTGAGTTATTCTAGATTTCATTAATAGGGATTAATACCCCTTATCCACCTAACTTGATCTATGCTCAGATCCCTAGTTTATGGCCTTTCTTCTGGTGACACAAAGTCGGCAGCAATTCCCATCTCAGCTTAGCTTCTCTTCTAAGGATCCTTGATTCTTACTCTTTATCCTTTTGAAGAGTTCCAAATTAAAGCACACAACAATAATTACCTGAAGATATATGGAACTAAAACCAATAATGAATTCTTCTACTCAGGTTTTTTCATGTATCTGAGGTTTTTCATGTTTTCTATGTGAATTTACAGGGGAATTTATAGAGGGAATTCAGCGCCCAATCCTCAGTTGGCTCCTCAGACTTGAAACGGCAGCCATTGCTGTTTAAATTACCCTTCATCATCTCATCAGCGAGGGTCTTCCCCATCCTGGTAGGATTCCTTCATTAGTCATCCTTGAGACCTAAAACGGAAAGAGTCAAAAAACGTGTTTCTAACATATTCCACTTGATCATACCAAATCAACCATATTTGGAAAGCGACCTGCTTAGGTAATGGGACTTGTTAACCAATATAACAGGTCACAAACCAACTGATCAATTTCTAGTTGCAGATGGCATCACTCACCTTGCAACTTGCTCCTTAAATTCCCAGTCGTTTGGTGATAAAACCTGACCTATCCCAATCAGTACACCAGATAGTTAACCATCACAACTATCAGATGCCCCCATTTTGTTGATAACTCTGCCTTATGAGATCTTAAGCATCCATCCAGATTGATCCCGAGTAGATCTAAAACAGGAAAATTACCTAAAATCTTCCGAACATTATTAACCCAAAATTGGGGTCAGCTAATATTTAATTCACTCGCTATCAGGTATTATCCCCTAGTGATCCATGGTAATCTAGACTGCTGGAAAGATGGAAAAAATCCCAACACATCCCCCCGCTTGATTATTTTTCCTGTGAGAATAGGATTGGGATAGGAGAATACACCTTGGACACAAGGTCAAATACTTCTTGGGTTGTAATGAAGCACAGTCAATCTTTACTCAATGCTGCTCAGGACAACCTTCAGCATGCAGTTCTCTTCCTCTTCCTCCTTGCTACTGCCTACTCAGAGTGCAATCCCACAACTTTTTGTTAAGCCAGGCTGGTCAATTTACTCATGATAATACTGATCCAGAAATTCAGTTTCCTCCCTGTCAGGGCATATGACCTTCTGTCATATTCAGGATTCTTGATCCAGAATCCTCAATTTACTAATTTTCTTCCTTGTTCTCAACAGGGGATTCTTATTGTCAATGTTCATTTTGTGGCACAATTAAGAATGCTCATTTATATTTGCTCTTATTATTTTCTCATAGTAACTTCTTAGCTCATATCATTTTTAAATTCTTGGGATAACTTATCTCATTTATTTTGAGATTAATTTTCCAAAATTAGAGCTTATTTGATTCTGAAGTGCATAATGTTGACTATTATAAAATTCCAACCTCCCCCTCTTGTCCAGCTCATATGTCGAATTTGAGTTCTCAGTATCAACAACTGCTTGACAGCATGTCTGATAAAGATGTTTGGCTCTTCCAACTGATGAGTCAATCTACGTGATGGAGCCTCTTCTATGGTCCTCCCAGGACTCATACTCCCAGTCAAGTGCCCATGACCAGTCCTTCCATGGAATTACTGGAAACAGTATCTGTCCCTGACAAAACCAGGTTAGCAATCATTTCAAATGACTTGCAACCAATCCTTCCTCTATCTTTAATTCCTGAGTTAGGTTTCAAAACTCTCCTGGATTTGGCTCCATTTGCAGATACTCCTAAAATCATCATTAAATCTCCTGAAGCAATGCCCTCCACTTTTGATTGATCATTTCTCACTGGATCAGACTTGCCTCTAAAGTTTCTTTTCTGATTCAGCCAGTTTTATAAATTAGCTGTTATGTCAACTGAATTAGCCATCAGAAACTGTGAACATTTTGTTGCCTCTACACAGAATTGAAGACCTGAGTAACTGAGTCTCTATTCATAGCTCTGAACCCCTCTAATCTCAAAAGATCCTAGATTGAGACGTTATGGCCTATGCTCTTCGCTTTGCCATCCAAGTTCTTTGAAGTTGGGCCATGAAGCTTCCAGCCTCTCCCAGCTTCCATCGCTCATTCTGCTTTTGCTTCCAAGAATCACATAACTATCATATTCAGTATGCCATTCAATCCCTGCATAATTATATCGTTTCTGGCATGTCCCATTGGTACCTTCCCCTGAAGGCTTTGATCAGGGGATGATTTGGCAACCCCCACCTAGTACCCTTGTTCAATGCTGGCCCATATATCCAATGTTCTTGACATAGCTTGTTAGCAAGTGCTCAAGACCAATCTTCCAGTTCCCATGCCATATTGGCATTACTCAGGATTATTTGCTGACTGACTCTTCTTGTTCTGTTGCTCCCCCCAATCCGGGGTATTGTGTTTGGCAAGTACCAACATTTTCATCTCTCTTCCCCTAGTTGCGTTCTCACAGGGTTCAGCCTCCACTCAACATAATTGCCTTCAAGTAAGTCTAGCACTTGCTAGCGTCCAATCTCACATAGATTTCAACGGTTTGTTCACTTCTACGGCAACACATCATCCCTCCCCAAGAGGTGACATAGGCATAATCAAGTTGAAGATAACCAATAAAAATTATAAAAATATATATCTTTTTTCTGTGCGTTTTTAATAATTTTTTCCCACTATATTTTTATCAATCTTTTTTACTTCTTCTTTTTCTTATATGGGACATGACCTTCACTTGGTTCAGCGGTCCATCTTTTTTATTCATTTCCCCAAACTAGTTCTGAGGTATACTTAGTCCTGCCAGTTTTCTATGGTTTAGAGGTCTTATTTTTTAAGACTTAACCATATAATTTGGTTCAGTGGTCCTTTTTTTGGACTTAACCAAACCATCAGGACATACACATCTAAAGGGTTCAGAAGTCCTTTGGGAACACTCTTTTTATTATTTTTTGATCCACTGATTCAAATATTTAGCATGGACTCAATTTACAATCCTTCCATCCAAGAGTTCTTGATGGAATAGACGTCTTTCACTAAATTGGTGATAATCTCAAATGGACCCAACCATAACGCATCTAGCTTGTTTCTTATCCTGAAACCATGAACGTTGCATTAGGCAACTTTTTCTCTATTTGGTATTCTGATAAGGCCAGTTGGTTCATATCATCCGCCTTTTTGCATTGATTCTATTTCTTCAAGGTTATATCACGTGCTTGCAATTGCATCACAAACTGGATATTCAACAATTCGATCATGTACTGCTTGGTACTCATCCTTAATGTTGGTTCTACCATTAAATATAAAATCGTTGGCAACGCTCCTTACTTACATATAGTAACTCAAATGGAGTTTTTCCCATTGCTGTATGATGACTTATGTTGTATGCAAATGTCACTGAACTAAAATATGCTCCCCATGCAGAAGTTCTCCCTGCAACCCGCTTCCTCAGCATTGTCGCCAGCTTTCTATTAACCAGCTCTACCAGTTGGCTCATCTCCGGCTGGTATGGTACAGACACAACTCCTTGGATCCCCATTATCTCATATAATCTTAGGACACATGAGACATGCAATTCGTTCCATCATTGCTCAATAAGACCTGCAGGCTTCCATGTAGATATACTACTTGATCCAGAATAGACCTTGCAGTGCTTTTAGCGTTTACATTTGCCAGGGACTTCGTTTCAACCCATTTTTTCAGATGGTCAATTGCAACTATAATGTATTTAATTCCCCTGTACTCATGGTTAATGGTCACATTATGTCAATGGACACCATATTCCAGGTAATCCAGGGAGGACCAGTTGATATCTGGTCATGTTCTTGTGAGGCTTGTGCAACTGGCACTCCACACAACAAGCCAGATAATCCGCTACATCTTAGTTGATGGACTACCAGTAATAATACTGGCAAATGTGATTGGTCATCTGCATTAAGCCTCTATGCCCAGATAACCTTATGTATGACTTGAACAATAGCCGCTCATTTCAATGGCTTTGGGAATAGTAATTGTTTCTAATTGATCATCTTAAAAACTTGTCCTTCCATGGTCTTAGTGTTTCCATTGCTTTTCTAAGTGCACCTTGGATTTCTCGGGGCTTGTTCCAAAGTTCTCCTTTGACCATTCTCTGGAATAGCTCATCTGCTTGCTGGTATAACACTTGGACCAAGGTTAACCTTGATATGCCATCCGCATTCTGATGAGAAGCTTCAGCTCTGCGGACTTCTCATATTTGTAGGCCTGTAACTTTATTGCTCATTAGCCAGTCATCCTTCTGGTTCTCTTGAATTGTGTATAAAATGCGATAAGGAAGTGGTCCATCACCACTTCAAAGTGCGTTTTATGAATATAAACCCAAAAATGTTTACATGTTTTTTACTTCAGGTCATGCTTGCTCAGTCACTGTGTAATTCCTCTCAGCTGCTGAGATTGTTTGGCTCACATATGCTACCAGATGTTCATCCCTAAGTTCATCCATTTATCTCAGGATGGCACCAATTATAATTAATGAAGCATCAGTCTGTATTGAAAATTCTTGGTCAAAATTTTTGATATGACAAAATCAGAAAATCTATTAAGTACTGGCATAGCTCATCAAAAGAACTCTGGGCCTCTTCACTCCAAACAAATCCTTTTTTGGATCCTTCATCAAATGAAAGAGGGACTCAGCAATTCTTGTGAAATTTCATATGAATCTTCAATAGTATCCAACCATTCCAATAACCACTTGGATATCTCAGACACTGTTTGGCACAGCCTTCATCCTATGGCCTCAATTTTATAGGCTTGCGGCTGCAGTCCACCAGATTGATAATGAATCCCAGATATTCCAACTCTTTCTTGAAGAAGTTTCACCTCCTTTTCTTGATCTTCAGGTTAGCTGCGGACAGTCTCTTTAAGACTTCTTCCAAGTGGTGTAAATGGTCAGTAAACGTCCTACTGAACACATCTATATTGTCCAAGTACTCCAGGACGCATGTCAACTTCAGGGCATTCAATATGGCATCCATGGCCCTCTGGAACGTCGCAGGCACATTACATAGACCTTGGGGCATCCTTGTCAGTTGATACAGCCCCTGCGCGGTGATGATCACACATTTCTCCTGGTCTTCCATTTAAAAATTGAATTACTAATATTCTGATATTAGATCCATTGCAGAGAAATACTTTTCTTCTCCTAATCATTATAGTGCATCATCAATTTGTGGTAGTAGATATGAATCCTTCTTCATTATTTTATTCAGCTTCTGATAATTGATCACCACCTGATTAGAGCCATCCCTCTTCTTCACAATTAGGATAGGGCTCGCCTAGGGACACAATGATGGAACTAGAAGCCAATGCTTCACTATTTTACTGATTTCTTTCTCCACTACCACTTTGGCCACCTTTGACCATCAAATCAGTTTCATTCTTATTGAAAAGTTTTCCCCGATGTCAACTTTGTGAATTACATTTCTCACATATCCTAGATTCTGGTCATCCTGGGAGAATACTTCCCAATACTTGTTGAATAAATTGAGCACCCTCTCCTGCTGTTTGTCCATCAGCTCTGCGAGTTGCTCCTGATCATCCAATAGATTGCTACTCCTGGCACACGCTTGCAATTTCCATCTTGGTGAAGGTCCCAGTCATGGAATTTTTAATATTTACAATACAGATGTTTCTTTATATCCATTTCTATATTTTTTGCAATGGGACTTTAACCTACAATTAGGTTCGGAGGGCCTTTTCCCCTCCTTTTAAACTGGTTCCAAGGTATACTTTGACCTACCAATTTTCATGGTTCAAAATCTTATTCTCTTTATACTTTTTCATCTAACTTAGTTAAGAGGTTCTCTTTTAGGAATTAACCAAAATAATAGTATATAACCATTTTTTGATTCAGTGGTCCTCTGAAAACACTGCAACTAATTTCTTTTCTGATACAATACTTTCAGTTTTTAGTATTGACCTTTTTCACTATATGGCCAGCAGCGCTGTTACTTCACGTATAGGCAACACTTGCCAACTTTGGCAATACTCACAATGTTTCCATAAAATGGAACTTCAATACTGACTTGGCAATCTTCCAACAGGTCCTAATCTCAATTCTTATCTCAGCAACTGATACATGAGACTTCATACCTCACAATATTGTAAATTTCTCATTAATTGGCAGTTCCATTCAATTGCCCTTATCAATTTTCTTTAAACCTATTTTTGGCATGCGTTGCCATCCAAAACATTTGGAGTAAATCCACTGATGGCTCTGGAAACGATCCCCTAATCAATCAGATTGATATAGCAACGTTTAATTTTATTTAATTACATCTTGAATTGATGATCCTTGTCTCCAGCAATTTCTGCCTCATTGATAGGATAATTTTGGGTCAAACAATTCCCTCCGCTATCCTGGATCTATCATTTCCTTTTTTTACCTTGCACTCTTCATTGTTATTGTATCCTAATACTCTGAATTTATTGCTTTCTGTATCAACTTATCCAATGTCTCATCTAACACCTCGCTCCTTGGGACTATTTCTAGGTACCTAATATTAACCTGAGTTGGCCCTGCTGTAATTTTTCATCTTAAGCAGATGTCTGGTGGAGCAGGTTTTCTTTCAGCACTAGACAGCTCCATATCTAGGTTGCAAGTCCTTTACCCTGAATCTTGAGTATTTTCTTTGCCATCATATACCATATGTCACATTCACATGTCTAATTCTTTTGTTCTTTAGTTTGCTTCATTAGTTACTCCACATCTGAGTTGAGTGAATGAAATCAAACCAATCTACTTCACGTTCCATCTTTAAGAATAAAATCTTCGCAGACTAAATCACACTTTTCCTTTTTCATTGAAGTTACTTTTCTGAGTAAATCATGGCCAAAATTGTAAACATCTTTGACTGCTTCCTTATATGACATTTTTGATTGGCGTATTCTACTCAACTATCCTCTTTAGTGAGCACCAATTGTTGAAATTTATGGGCATCACTGCTCGTTCATAAATATCAACCTTAAATTGATAATTCGCACTTGTCAGTTTGTGCACCCTTTGCAATGTCTGATGATATATGATATATGATTGATAATAGTATGAAGACTATTTTCCATAGTTGAATAGATAACCAGCGTTGGTCCAACGCTTGACTAGTTTTCCTCCTCAAAATACTCTAAATGTTTTCAATAGGTGTTTATATCCTTATCCACCTAACTCGATCCTAGCTCAGATCCCTAGTTTACAGCATTTTCTCTTGTGACGCGAAGTCAGCAGCAATTCCCATCTCAGCTCAGCTTCTCTTCTAAGGATCCTCGATCCTTACTCTTTATCCTTCTAAAGAGTCCTCAATTAAAGCACACAGCAATAATTTCTGAAGATGAATAGAACTAAAACAATAATAAATTCTGCTACTTGGGTTTTTCATGTATCTGAGTTTTTTGTGTTTTTATTAAGTGAATTATCAGGGGAATTTATATAGGGAATTTGGCGCCCAACCCTTGGTTGGTGCCTCAGCCTTGAAATGGCAGCTATTGCCATTAAATATCCCTTTGTAGTCACATCAGTGAGGGTCTTCCACATCCTGATTAGGATTCCTTCATAATACATCCTCAAGACCTAAAACAAAATAGTCAGAAAACGTTTCCCTAACGTTTTTCACTCAATCCCAGCAAATTAACCATATTTTGTAAATGACCTGCTTAGGTAATGGGACTTGTTACCCATTATGGCAAGTTGCAAACCAAAGATCAATTTTCTAAATTCAGGCAGCATCACTCATATCACAACCTGCTCCTTAAATTCCTAATTGGTCAGTGATGAAACCTGACTGATCCTAATTGGTACACCTGATTGTTAATCACCAATCAACTATTAGATGCTCCATTTCGTTGGTAACTCTGCCTTATGAGATTTTTAAGCATTCACCCATAATGATCTTCAACAGATCTGAATCAGGCGAAATACTTAAAATCCTTCAAACATTATTAACCCAAAATCGTGGTCAACTGATATCTAATTCACTAGCTATAGGGAGTTATCACCTAATGATCCATGGTTATCTAGACGGCTAGAAAGGTGGGCAAATGTCCCAACAGCTGTCTATAAAAATATTTCCTAATAATCATCTTTAGACCTAATCAGTAAGGTCCACTATGATGCTTATATTATATAACCACAAAAGGCATTTGCGTTTTGGTTCCTTATTCCAGGGGGATGGATTAACTCAAAGTTATAAGCCTGGATTTTAAGAGCCCAATGCACTAGCTGCCATTCTGGATCTCAATAAATTTGTAGCCATCAGAGGATGTCATGGTTGGTCACAATCTTGAACTCACTCCGTTCAGGTATACTCAAAACTGTGTGAAAAGCGTATATCATGGCTAAGCAGTTTAATTGTGATAGTTTAGTTTTGCTTATGACATTTAAGCTTTGTCTGAATTAAACAAATGGATGTTCCACGCCCTC
Organism: Massospora cicadina; assembly: GCA_022478985.1. Classification (NCBI taxonomy): domain Eukaryota; kingdom Fungi; phylum Entomophthoromycota; class Entomophthoromycetes; order Entomophthorales; family Entomophthoraceae; genus Massospora; species Massospora cicadina. The sequence goes on from JAKSZP010002683.1 coordinate 171,358, forward strand.
TTCATCCTGTTTAGAGAGTATACCTCTATGGTTGAGAGACAAGCGTTTGTTTACACCAAGAGCTCCTTTAATAGTCTAGGTACATACCACCAGGGCGCTTACCTTTGCTGTTATGAAGATGTTGAAGGCTCTCTGGAAAACTTCTGATCTGGGTAATGGCACGTCTTTCATCAAATCCTGAAAAGTGGTTCCTCAATGCAACTAAAGTTAGAAATGAAACGTCAGTAGTATTTAACCATTTCTGAAAACAATAGTACATAGTACTTACTGTTTGTTTTTACCACTTTTTAATAGAATAACTCTTGAAAAGTTTAGGTCTGTTAGCCATTGGCTCTATTGTAAATCATTATTTTTTATATTTTCTTTAATAAAAATGCATTCTTTCAGAATCTATCTTCACACTTGCGGAAATAAGTCATCAGAAAGCCTCTTTTAGGCTCCTAAAGTTCTCTAAAAACGTTTAAAAAAGTTACATTGTCCAGGTATATGATGATACAAGATAGCTTAAGGTTGCATAAAATGGTGTCCATAACCCATTAGTGTTGTGGGACATTGAAAAGCACTTAGCATTTGAGTGGGCTTGTATAATCCTTGATGATGTAACTATCATGCACTTCTCCTGCTCAGCTTCTGGCATTTCAATTTGCTAATTTCCTGTAATTAAGTTCATGGAAAAAGTGCCTTGCGTCTCCTAAGTGGTCTAATGCATTGTCAATCCTTGGTAGAGATTACCAGTCTATGTAAGAATATTTTACAATCTGCGGTAGTCTATCACTGTCCAGTTAATACTATCTTACTTAATAATAAGTACTGTGGGAAGCCCAAGGAATCTTTAATGGCTTCAACATTACATGTTTTATTATCTTCCATATTTCTTATACACAACTTTTTCTACTGTACGTGAATAGAAGATCAGATGCTACTGGGTGAGAGAATGGTCAACTATATTTACACAGTGAACAACGTTGTAGAAACAGCATGAGTTGTAATATTTAGTAGCAAAAATATCACAGTAATTTTCAAACCAGTTAATTTCCTGACTCTTGATTCTTAGCTAATCACAAAATTTTTTTAGAAGAAAAATCATGAATCAAATAGAAGTCTTACTATAAAGAAATTTTTAATGATCTTAATTCATGGACAGTATGTAACTCATTGATAGGGATTAGGTGTAGAAAAGCTACTACTGGTGTCTCTTCACCATCAGGGGCTCCTTCTGCAAGTTGTATATTATGATCTTTATTTCTTTATGCCCTGTTAGTATCAAGCTAAGGCCACATTTAAATCAATATGAGAACGGTGGTATGATACAACTACTTTGTCATAAAGCCCTTTGGGTATGTCTACCTCCAGTTTTCTGCCCCTATCGCTTAGTGTCTGAAAGGTATCACTAAACTTCAGTTTGAGCTTAATGGTAGTCCTTTATACTTATGGGCTGATTTGAAAAATACTCTCATCTCTTCATTAGTCATCTATACCATAATGAAACTTCAACAATTATTTTTTATTGTTACCCAAAATCTCAGGACCTAAGGGAATTCCATAACATCAATGGTTGATATTCAACTTACCATTTAGGGGTGATTTAGTTAAGTCTTCTTTGAATAAAATTATGTAAGTTTTTAAATTTAGTTTAGCTCTGGATAGCCATGTTGGACAATACAAGTCTAATATTGTAGTAAGAGTGTTTTGGCTCATAATTCAGACGAAGTTGGCTAAAAATCCTGGCCAGTTCTCAGTGGAACACCGTGAATTTGGGTAATAATTCCATTATCACTTGGTAAAATAAACCACATTTAGGCAGTCAGATTGCTTCAAATTGTCAGCCAGATCTTGGGATCCCTTATAAGGTCCCTCTCCTTCATACTGCACAGCTAATACAACAAATTCCATGGAGACAGGCCCCTCTTATAGGGTTGGAAGGGGTAGTGCCACGTGCAAAAATTCCCGTCAAATGATTGGATAAAATACATCAAAACCTTACCTCATGGGTCAATACTACCTATCATAGTTGATTGTTCCCATAAATGTGAGTCAGATCTTGACCAATCCAATAGGTTGAATCTCAATATTTCCTAATTCTGATTTTACTAAGCAATCCAAACTTTGAGCATCGTTATCTTAAATACTAATTTTTGACTTATTAAGGGGTTTGTTTATTATCCCCTTTTGGGAACTAATAATACTATAATAACCACAACTTTCTAGTTTTTAGAGTTTATTTATTTTTATTATCCTCTATGGTTTCAATCCCCACTTTGTTGAAGTTTAGGCCTAAATAGCACCAGCGAGCCTAAAAAATCCTAAAATCCAACAAGTGGTGCTCTTTACAGGGGACCCTGTATACCACCAAAACCCTGTGAACATAACAAATGACAACTAACTTGGTTCAAGAGTAGCTGCGTTAAAGTAACAACCATCCAGTGCTTTGTCTTGCCTCAAAAATTGAGCAGCACTCATTGCAAGGCCCTTTTGGGGCCTCCCCTGGTATCTATAAACCCCCTTTTAGGGAAAAGTTTACCCTGGGTGAAGAAAGTGTTGCTTCTTTCCTTTTTATGTATGAAGTTGCTATGGAAGGGGCAAAGGACCACCTTAGAATAAAGTGCTTCCTTCCCTGCTTGAGTCGTGGCACCCAAGAGATAATGGTTTCACACATGGCCACCATCAGCACCTGGGAGGAGGTGTAGCAAGCACTCACTGAGGAATTTGGTTCCCTAAAAAGTTTAAACAGGCAAAAAAGGCCTTTATGTGCCTTAGCCTGCAATATGGTGAATCAATTGCTTCTTTTGCCAAACGCATTTACATTAAAGCTCAACCCTTATTGCTTGCAAAAATGTTGCCCCTAAATAATGCTATTGCGGCTATCTTAGCTGTCCTAGAGTCCCATCCCTCCTTGGCATTGCACCTTTCTTCTGTAAAGCGCTCATTTAAAAATGTACTAGATATTAAGGAATTTTTGCTAGAGGTGGCTGATCTTTATGAACTTGACCTTATGCAAGGGTCTTTGAGCCAAGCATCTATGCTGACCATTTAGCCTCTACTACCGCTGCTTCCCTCTGGAAACCTGCTCCTATGGAGTTGCCACACACACTGTTTCTTATTCCCATAACAATAATCAGATGGTAATAGCTGTGACGGGGCAGTTCTCTCCTTTGTCTTCAGCTCCAAAACCAGGGTGTTGAAAGAAGTAATTCCTTTTCCTTGCCCATCTTTTTCTCCAGAGCAACCTTCTCAAGTGGTTCCAAGTTCTGCTCCTAAGTCTAAACCCCTTTCAGGGGTGCTAATCGCCCCACTAACATTGGGTTAAATGACCCAGTTACAAAAGTCAAGCTTCCTGTTTCACAAAAACACACAGCCACTGAACGGCCTAAAGCTGTCATAAAAAACATCCCCTTCCACGACGCTATCTTCCTCAACCTCTCAGCCAGCTAACTTTTGTTTGAATCCTGTCTCCATGAGGCAGCACAAACTCCTACTTTGAAGGTCAAAAATCAAGCTGTGACAATTTTAACGTCTCACCCAAAAGTTAATAAGGTGGAGGAGACACACCAGGACCTATCATGCCCTAAAGGAAGTCCTAAATCTAACTCACCCCCTATGGCCTCCCTAACCTGAATCAATAATCCCTCTAATTATGAATCTGAAGGAGGTGGCGAAGATAGAAGTCACTATGACTTAGGAGCCCCATATGAAGTGGAGATACCTGACAGGTTGAACCCTGATAGAGTGGATTGGGCTAGGATCCCCCGCCAAACTTATCTCCGCCAAGTTTTGAGAGGTTTTGAGGTCATTGACACTGCCAGTGACGCTGACCACTTTATTGCCACCATGATCCACCTGAACCAATGTTTTCATACCCTGCAGTCTATCCAAGAGAAACACCTGAGACAGTTAAACTACTTACCTCTTCTCTAAAACTCAAGGAGGTTCTCTCTCTTTCCCTCAACTTGGGTGGAACTTTAACCAAAGTGAAAGTCATAGTCAATGGAGTGCGGGTTAGAGCTATCCATGACCCTGGGTCCCCTGTAAACGTTGTGTCATCATAACTCATTTCAAATATTAAATTGGCCCTCAATCTCAACTATACTCAAGAATTTGTGACTTCAGGCCCCAATAATACCTGTGTCATCAGGGAGTACTCTTCTCTGCACATCCGTTTTGGGAAGCTCATCTTTTCAGGTCCAGCGGTGGCCCTAACTAACAATACCTATGATCTACTCATTGGTACCCAGTTCATTCTCAAGTGTGAAGGGAATATTACTTAAGCAGGGTTATCTCTCCCTTCTTAACTACAAGTTTCCCCTGATTTTGACGACTGAGGAGCACAATAAAAAGGACTATGTTTTCACAGTTGAGTATCTCTCGACTGCTTTATCTCTGCATTATACCACAACAAACTGTTGCCTCAATCAGTGGCCGCCTAGAAGGTATCCCTTTCTATGCTTCTGAAGAAGTGGTTATCAAGGCTGGCGAACAAAGGGTAGTTGACACGAAGATTACCTTGCAAATCCCACACAATTGCCTTCTGAACCTAGTTAGAATTAATGGAGTTAGTCCTTTGGAGCCCAGAGTGTTTCCAGGTGTGTTGACCCTCCTATCAACTACATATCAATTTTCTGTTAGGGAATCTTACAAAGAAGGGTATGATTGTAAAAAACATCAGGAGATTGTAATAGGCATGTTGATTCCCCTTGAGTAAATAAAGCAAGTTCACTGTATTGGATCTATGGTGGATATGGGTTTAACCTTAGACCAGTCGATATGTACCCTACCTTCCATTCATATCTCCAATGAACTAACTCCAGCTGAGCTGGAGAAAGTCTACACACTGCTTGAGGCTTACAGTGACATATTCTCCAAATCTGACACTGACTATGGGCACATGAGGTTGGACTCATACCATTGACGTTTGTGATGCTCAGTCTATCCATTCCAAACCCTACAGCAAATCAAAAGTTGAGGAGCAACAGATGCGGATGGAGCTTAAACAGCTGCTGGATGCTGGGTTGTTGGTGCCTTCCAAAAGCCATTGGTCGTCCCAACTCCTCTTAATAAAGAAGAAAAATAAAGGTCATCAGGTAGTTATAAACTACCATAAGATGAACAACCTCACTAAGAAGGACAGCTACCCTATCCCCCACATCGATGATGCTCTGGACCAACTCTCTGGGTCAAAGTCTTATACGCCATGGACTTGGCTAGCGGGTATTGGCAGATGGTCCTTTCTCCACAGGATCAGGAGAAGTGCGCCCTTATCTGCATTGAGGGTCTGCTCCAACCCAATCAGCTACCTCAGGAGTTGCATAATGCGCCTACCACTTTTCAGCGGGCTATGGATCACATTCTCCAGGACCTTAAGCTGAGAAGTGTGATTTTCTACCTCTTTGACATCACAGTCTTCTCTGTAACGTTTAACGAGCATCTCACGCACTTAAAGGAGGTTTTTAAATGCTTGTGAGCATCCAACATTAAACTAAAGCCCTCAAGGTGGACTTTCTTCCATAATAAGCTGGATTTTTGGGCACACCATATCTCAAGATGGGATATAACCTCTGCAGGATAAGGTTAAAGCAATATCCAAGATGCCAACGCCTAAAACTCTTCACAGCATAAAAATCCTTTTGGGCATGATGAGGTATTACCATCAACTTTTCCCAAAATTCGCCCAATTCAGTGAGCCCCTTTTCCGCATCCTGGCTAAGAACACCCCCTTCTACTAGGGAACTGAACAAAAGGCCGCGTTTGAGACCTTGAAGGAGTTATTGCAAAGAATGCCAATACTACGCCAATCTGATTATGGCAAGCCCTTCATGATGTTCACGGGTGCCTCTGATTAAATCATTGGAGCTATCTTGCTCAGTTGGAAGAAAATGAGGTCAATCACCTCATGTCTTATTTTAGTAAAGTGAATTTAGAGGCTGAGCGCATTTTACAGCTTCACTGAGAAGAAGTGCCAGGTTTTCCTGCTCGATGTTAAACACTACCATCCTTTTCTATATGAGTGATCATTTAAAGTGATTACCAACCACGCCTTATTAAAATGGTTACAAAATATGAAATATCCTGCCGGGCGGTTGGCTCACTGGGCTCTTAAGCTCCAGCATTATGATATGACCATTAAGCATTGAGCAGGGACACGCCAAATAAATGTTGATAGGTTAACGCGTCTGCCTGTCCTTCACTTTGACAATAGTGAATCCAAAAGGTTGCGTGACCTCCTAATGACTCCTGATGCATGGGCTGATGAAGATGAACCTGTACAAAAGATTTTAGTGTGACATTCCCACAACACAAAAGTGGAGAACGGGAATCTATATAAGAAAATAGGGGTGAATTGGTTGCCCTATCTCAGACCATCAGAGCGAGTACCCGTGATTTTGGAGTCCCATACCCTTCTAGGGCATAGCGGAACACAAAAACCCTTATTAGCGGGTTAAAGAGGGATATTAATGGGAGGGCATCATGGAGACAATAACTGAAGTCCTGGTTGCTTTATGAGCTGCATTAAGCAATCTAGACAAGACCAGGTATCAGTATCAGCCCACTAAGCCTCAACAAACCTTTCACACCATAAGTCTAGATGTTAGGCCCCTACCTCAGAACACTGGTAGCAATCATTATATCTTGGTCAGTATCAATTAATTTACCAAATGGGTTGAAGTTGTGGCCCTTCCTGCTCAAACTGCAAAACAACTGGCCACTTCATTTATCAATAATTATTTTTCAGCATGGTGTCCCCAGGTCCTGCTCTGTGACATTGAGAAAATTTTTACCTCCTGAGTGGTGAAGATCCTTGCTACCTCCTAGGTCATGCAACAGCTCTTTTCTTCCCCCTTCAACCCCTTGACCAATGGTACTGTGGAAAGAGCAAATGGGACCTGGTCTCTATTTTACGCAAAATGGCCACTTCTGATCCTCTTCACTGAGATCTTTACTTACTCAGTGCTCTAAGTTTACCATATCATCTATATCCAGATCCTAAAATGTTGCCATTATGAGTATTATATGGGTCAGAACCCAGGGTGCCAGCATTACTAGCAAAAGATATCTTCTCTGATAGACTGATCCTGAGCAAGCTATGAAGAAGTTAGCCCAGCGCATTATAGTTGCAATCATAGGCGATGATCATCTTGGCAAAGATGGAGACCAAAGAGGGTCAAGCAGCTAACAAGCTCTAACCTCCTCTACCTAACTTCCAAGTGTCAGACTTAGTGCTATACTAATATAATTGTATCACTCCCAGAAGTGAGAATCTTGGGTCTATCTGGGAAGGCCCTTTTGTTATCACATATAAGCGAGGGGATGAGTAATCTATAAAATCCCTGGCTACTGGAGTTACCATTAACTGTGTCCATGGCCTAATCTTGCACCCTTACTCTTCCCCTAACACTCTTGAAGGAGGTATTGTTGGACAATTACAAGTCCAATATTGTAGTAAGAGTGTTTTGGTTCATAATTCAAACAAAATTCGCCAAAAGACCCTGGCTGATTACCAGTGGAACACCGTGGTTTGGGGTAATGATTTTATTACCACTTGGGAAAATAACCCACATTTAGGCAGTTAGATTGCTCCAAATTGTCAGCCTTATCTTGGGATCTCTTCTGAGGTCCCTCTCCTTTATACTGCACAGCTAATACAACAAATTCCATGGAGACAGGCCCCTCTTATAGGGTTGAAGGGGGTACCGCCACGTGCAAAAAAATTCCCATCAAATGATTGAATAAAATACATCAAAACCTTACCTCATGGGTCAATACTACCTATCAATAATTACTTGCTCCCTAAATGTGTGGCAAATCTTGACCAAGCCAATAGGTTGAATCTCAATATTTCCTACTTCTGATTTTACTAAGCAATCCAAACTTTGAGCATAGTTACCATAAATACTGATTATTGACTTATTAAGGGTTTGTTTATTATCCCCTTTGGGAACTAATAATACTATAAATACCACAACTTTCTAGTTTTTAGAGTTTATTTATTTTTATTATCATCAAAGGTTTTAATCCCCCATTTTGTTGGAGTCTAGGCTTAAATAGCACCAGCAAGCCTAAAAAATCCTAAAATTTAATAAGCCATTAAGAATTGGAATTCATTAGGCGCCTACCCCTAAACTATCTAATTATTTTAGCTTTTTTATTTTGATTGTAATTTTATAATGGTGATAAAATCACTCCCAGTTTCAAATAATATCTTTCACATTGTTCCATAAAATAAACTTACCAATTTTCCAAAAACTTACAGTTTTAAAATTTTCATATAAATACTAATAGAGTTACCCAGCGTTTCTCAGGTTTATGAGATCACACTGAGTCTAAAGGCTGTGACAGCACTATGCTTGAGCCAATTGGACTAATAGCTTCGCTGTTGCCCTTGTGGATGGTGATCTGGTTATCCTAAATCTAACTAATAATTTATAATATTCTATTTAAAACTCTACAGCTAATTTTTGTAGGTTTTGTGTGAGCAATTTGGTAAATTATTTAATAATATTCGCCAATTCTCACCCACTTGTCAAAAAAGATTGAACCTTATCAGACTCATTTAGCTTCAGGTGTGCAATTTGGTGAATTACTAGATAATATTTACTAATTTTTATCCAATCGCATAAATAGAGTGAACCTATAAGACTCAATAGTTTCAGATTCAATAATTGCAATTTTCACCCACTCACCCTAATAAATTGAACCTATCAGACCCAAAACTTTTAAATGTCAGGTAGTCAGTTAGTGCACCAGTAAATGTGTTTTAAGTAGATTGGGTAAAATTCATGGTCAAGTTTTATTTAGATAAATTAGTTTTGGGAAAGCAATTTGGTAAATTATTTGATATATTTGCCAATTCTCACCCACTAGCCCAAATTATATTGAACCTATCAGACTTGAAGGTCTCATATGTCAATCAGTTAGTATGTCAGTACAACAGTACATCAGTGAATGTGATTTTAAGTAGATAAGTTTGTCTTACAGCATCATCAGGGATGAAGGAACCCCTTGATGCCATTGCTAACTTGGTAGTATGTAAGCAAATCCATATACCCCAAAGGTAACGTGATTAGCTTGGCCACCATACCTCTGCCAGGTATGCCACCATAGTTAGCCTTATAATGCCTGATATTGCAGCCTACATTATGAGCAACTTGTTTCTTAAAATCAGAAAGATACCTAAATCACCTTTTTATTGAAATATACATTCTTTTAGCATGAGGTTCATCTGCACCATAATTTATGGTATCTTAAGAAACCTTTAGTGTTACAAAATTCTAAACTCAAATTCATTAATATAAAATAATGTCTATCCTACCATGCATACCCAACCTCATTTCCTATCATACCAGTTCTCCCCTTTACTTTGGTAGGGGAGGTTAGGGATGCCTATTAGACTTCTGAAAGTTGAGGTCTCTTGCGTCTGTTAAAGTCCTCCAAGGGAAGCGTTGACACTTTCCAGGGCCTCTGGAGATTATATGGACCTTTCTATACCTCCCAATATGAAGAGATTACCCACTGTATGCATGGCCAGGAGTTTCACCCACACTTAGAACCAACAAAGCTCTTTTTTGATGAGGGGCAATTTAATAAACAGTTTTGACCGTTATTATTCCCCATATGCTGAGATCTAAAGGAATCAAATAGCAGCAATGGTTGGTTTCCAATACTCTACTCAAAGAACATCAGGTATATTGCTTTAATTATACATAATTGACTTTTTACTCTAGTTTAGCTTCTTTTATTATCAATGCTGGGATAAATTAAGTTCTTAAACCTAGAAAAAAATTTACTTTAACTTTTAGTCTACTCAAATGTTGTGGTGGCGATTCCATTGCTCCAGAGCTGAAATTTATCTGCTGCATTGCCCCATAAAATAAACTTTCTAATTTTTAAATATATCTATTTTCTTTTAACTATGCAAAAAAATGTTTTTTTATAAGTGTGAGTGAGGAAAAAAGATCCGCTTGATGATATTGCTAACTTGTTATTGTGTAAGCAACTCCATAGACCCCAAAGGTAATCAAATTTGCTTAGTCACCATACTTTTGTCAAGTGGGCCACCAAAATCAGCTGTGCAATGCCTGAGATTACAACCCACATTCAAGAAGGATTACTCCTTTAAATTGTAAAATTTGGTTTCATCGTCATTAGACTGAGGAAACTATCTTTCAGAGGGGGTTCATTTGCCAATGTAACATTTGGGAAGTAGGAACTTGAGTGCTACAGAAACCACTATGTCCCAATATTTAAGGTTAATGTTGGAAGTATATGCCATATTTTTGAGGATGTCATTTGATGTAAAGTAGACCAAAAAAGCTTTGCCTAAGGTTTTTGAAATTTCTTCTGATATAATGACAACAACTTCAAAATAATGCATGAATGCCACTTAAATTAGCATATTGTGATTTTAGTTTTGGCATCATGATCATGGGGGCTGACACAGCAATTAATTTGAGTCAGAGGGGCAGGGAGTTATAACTCCTATAATAATAAAGTACTCTCCAGGCCCTCAGTGCCATACATTAATCCTATGTATGACACCTTGATTTAACAATAGCTTGGCCATTATTTTTGTAGATACAATATCTACATGACCTTATTGTTAATAATTATGTGAATTTTAATCTTTGCCACAAAAATATTGCAGTATGTACACTCATAATAGAAGGAATCAAGGTTACCTAGTTCATATACTTTGAGGGAGTCTCATTAGTCCAGAAAGGTTTTTATGCCATTTCTTATTTGGGGTTACTCATTAACAATAATGTCCACAGGTATGGCTATGTTCACATCTTTGAGATATAGTACATTGGCTTAAAGGCGTGACTCTCCTGTTAAGTTTTGTTATAATAGTTGATTGATGTAAGGTTTTTAATCTTATGGTGAGCTTCCTGGTAGCAGTCATCTTTTTTGGGAGCAAGTTAGATAGAGTACATCGTTGGTAGCCTGTTAATATAGAAGAGCATTTTTGGAAGAGCAGAGCTCATTGGGAAAAGATATTGCATCTGTTGGAATTCAGGCTTTTTGTAGGCTCTCTGGTGCTTTTTATGCCTAAATTACAATTCTTTGCAGTAGAAGTTAATTTCTCTACTGCAGATTATTCTTTTTAGGGGGTTAATAGACCACTAATAATAAAAACGTAAATAGAGTATAATGCTTTATAGATCTATTTATAACCTCAGAGGGAAAGAAAAAACGAATCATCTCAGTATCTAGTAGCTTTGTATTTAAACTATATCAAGGTTTGAAGGGACTTTGATGGGGAGTTCAGAGTGCTTAGTACTGGTTGAATTAGGAAATATGGGCATTTTACCTATCAGATCACTGGAGATTTGCCTCGTTTTGATGGAACAGTTAATGGAAAGTCAATTGCAGGTAGTATGTGGCCGTGAAGCAGCAATTTTATTAATTTTACCCAATCATTGGGCGCAAAATAATTTTTATCTTGTTGGACCCCTTCCAACCCTATAAAAGGGACTGGTCTCCACAATGTTGGTGTTACTAAATTCGTTGTAAAAGGGGAAGAAACCTCAGAAAGGCTATCAGAATCAGTTGACTAATTTGCAAACTGACTTCCCAACTCATTGTTTTTGCCCAAGTATTATTAGAAGTATTACCTGATTTGAGGGGTTCCGCTGGGAATTGACCAGGGTCTTTTGGCTGATTTTATTATCATTTTCATATAAAAAGCTCTTTTACAATATTGGACTTGCAATAGTATGACATTACCCCCTTCAAGAGTTTTAGGAGGTGAATAAAGGCATAAAAACTGGTCATTAACCCAAATGATGGTTACCTAGAAGCAAGGTATTTGATGTAGTATTCAACTCCACGCTTATATGTGACTACAAATGGTCCCTCCCAGATATTCCTAAGCTTCTCACTCCTAGGAGTGATCCGATTATGGTAATACAGTACCAAATCAGAAACTTTAAAGGTTGGAAGAGGGGACCAGATCTCATTAGCAGTTTGACCTTCTTTAGTAACAATCTTTGCCATGTTAGTCATAGCCTCAGAATGAAATTGGATATTTTATGGGCCAACTTTTTCATGGCTCATTCAGGATCAGTCCTGTCAGAGAAGATAGCTTTGGCTAATAAAGCTGGCACCTCAGTTTCTCGCCCATATGCCACATGGAAATGGGACATTTTAAGGATACAATAATGATTTATATGATAGACCATAAGCGTGCTGGTTAAGTAGAGATCCCAGTGGAGAGGGTCTGAACTGGCCATTTTTTGGAGTCTAAAGACCAGGGTTCCATTGAATCTTTCTATAGCACCATTTTTGGATGGATTATAGGGGGCTGAGAAGAGTTATTGTGTCCCCACGGAGGTGGCTCAAAGCTTTATCACTCTGGAAGTGAAGTTTTCCCCATTGTTACAAAGGAGGACCTGGGGCAACCATGCTGCGTGAATATATATTGATGCAAGAAAGTAGCCTGGCTTTTTCAGTCAGAGTGAGAAGAGCCACATCTTCAACCCACTTATTGATATGATAATCCCCAACCAAGATATATTGATTGCCCCCTGTAGTCTGAGTGAGAGGACCTACCACATCCAAACTTATGGTGTGGAAGGGTTGTTGGGGCGTCGTAGGTTGATAATGATAACTGGACTTGAAACTGGATTGTTTTTTGCTGGTCAGACAAGCATCCAGGTCTTCAGCTATGGTCTCCATGATTCCCTCCTAGTAATATCGCTCTTTAACCCACTCATAGGTTTTTTGGACTCCAACACGGTCCATTATAGTGTGAGACTCCATGATCACAGCTACTCATTTGGATGGCTGGAGAAAGGGCAACCAGTTTACTCCTATTTTCTTGTATAACTTCCCGCTTTCCACCTTGGTGTTGTGGGAATGCCGTGCTAGCATCTTTTGTTAGCAACAGAGGCTGAGCTTCACTATAAAAGTGCTCAACAAAAGAGGGTATCAATTCTCTCTTCTGCAGGCTAAGTCACATAAAGGCCTGTTTTTGCTGTTGTAAGCTTTGTGTGGAGCCTAATTCCTCATTAAGTGCTTGCTTAACCTCCGCCCAAGTGCTGAGATTGACCATGTGATGAATCATTATTTCTTGAGTCATATGCCTCAAGAAGGGGAGGATGTACCTGAGTTTTTGCTGGTCAGTCGCTCCTTCCATTACTGATTCATATTCATACAGGAAGGATGCTATACTGCCCTTTCCAGAGGCAAACTTATCTCGGAGAGGGGGTTTATGGATGGCAGTGGAGGCCCCATAAAAGCCTTGGGAAGAGTGCTGCTCAAGCCTTTTAAGGCGATACAAAACACTAGCTAACTATCGTTCTAAAGCAGCTAACTTGGATTCAGATGCTGTTGTCATGGTTAGTGGAAGATTTGTCGTGAACAGGGACCCCTGTATTGAGCACCTCTTGTTGTAATTTAGGCTTTTTGTAGGCTCACTTGTGCTTTTCACGCCTAAATTACAACAATTCTTCTCAGAAAATTTAATTTATCTATTGTAGTTTATTTTTCTGTAGGGGGTTATTAGACCAATAATAATAAAAACGTAAATAAAATACTATGTTTTTATAGGGATTTATTTAAAAACAGCAGAGGGAATGAAAAATGAACTCTCTCAGTATCTAGTAGCTTTTTATATAAACTATATTGAGTTAGAAGGAAATTAATGAGAAAGTTTGGAGTTCTTAGTACTGGTTAAATTAGGGAATATGGGCATTTGACCTATCGGATCACTGGAGATTTGGCTCATTTTTGATGTAACAGCTGATAAAAAGGTGATTGCAGTTAGGATGTATCCATGAGGCAGAAATTATATCAATTTTACCCTATACTTGGGTGCAAATAATTTTTATCTTGTTGGACCCCTTCCAACCCTATAAAAGGGACTGGTCTCCACAATGTTGGTGTTAAATTTTCTGTAAGAGGGGGAGGGACCTCAGAAGGGTTCCCCAGAATCAGTTGACTATTCAGATCAATCTGACTACCCAAACTTGTGGGTTTTGATTGAGTGATAATAGAAGTGTTACCCAAATTTAAGGGTTCCACCAGGGATTGACCAGGGTCTTTTGGTCGATTTTATTATCATTTTCATCTAAAACGCTATTTTTACAATATCTGACTTTCAATTGTCAACAGCATCTAAGTATGACTATAAGGGTCATCTTGGTGGAAGTAGTGTTTACCCCCTCTACTTTGCCCATTCTTTTCCTGATTGTGCAGGGTAGTTTGCACATCATTTACTGAGCTTAGGAGGGCAGTGCATGGCGAAGTGGCCCTGTTGGCTACAGATGTTTAGGTCATCTGATAGGTGTTACATCTTTGAATATCATTAATGGTTTAAGAATTTAAAGTGGGCTGTTAATAGTTTGTTATCTGGAGGGAGGCTTGGGCCAGTGGAATGGCTACTATAATTGTTATTTTTTATAATTTTAGAGGTCTCAAGGTAACTGATAATTGTATTAGATCCCTGAACATATTGAGAATGGGCTCATCTCCTTGTATAACAGGTTCATAGCATTGAAAATCTCACAAAGAATTATTACTGCTGAGGCCATTGTGAGTTCAGTTTTGGCTTAAAGAGTTTTATGGCCTCAAATAGTATGGAGGATTCTTGGGTGAACCAGAGCAAATTAGAATAGACTCTCATTCCACTGAAAGATGATGGTCAAGATTTCTGCAATTTTTAAAGCCGTCTTCTTTATTCCTCTAACACCCTCATTCCAGCTAGCTTAACTTCTTGATAGACAGCTGAGTTATCATTCAGAAGATTGGTGCAATAGTCAAATTATCAACACCTAGATAAGAAATTAATAGCTTTTTCTTACATTAATTCAAGGCCCTTTACAGAAACTAAAATCACATGAAGAAGCCATACATGCCTCTATCCTGATTGAATTAGGAAGCTTATCAGTGCACAATAAAATCCTATTCTGGGCTATGAGCTTTCAATGTCTTGTGCTTCATAAAATTTGAACTTGGGCAAGGAGAGAAGTAGATCAGAGTATAAGCTAGTTTTACCAGAGGTCTTGTGTGCTATGAAGCTTCTTCAACTGGCATAATAG
Source organism: Massospora cicadina (assembly GCA_022478985.1). NCBI lineage: Eukaryota > Fungi > Entomophthoromycota > Entomophthoromycetes > Entomophthorales > Entomophthoraceae > Massospora > Massospora cicadina. The sequence continues at coordinate 186,390 of JAKSZP010002683.1, forward strand.
CAACCACCAGAGGGACCCCTCCAGGGTGAAACAAAGCAAGGTATCATAAGCCTTTTCTATAAATCAGCCCATTTCTTTCACATTCCCAATTTAAAAAAATCTAAATATAGCAAGCTCCTTAGCTTTGACCTTAATGAAGCAGCATCGCACTTCCTTTGATTCTTTTTTTGCTTGTCTATTTCTCAAAGAAGGTCTAAACATTTTTCTCCTCATTCAGTTCTTGTTAGATGCAATTCAACAGTTCAACTGTGTTTTCTTAAATGCTTTTCATTTAGGAACATATATGGCCAACGTTATGGAGTTGGCTTGTTACATCCTTTAACTAGTCATAGATACAAATATGCCTGCAACATAATTTGTTATTGGCTTTAAATAATGTGACTAATAAGTTCTCTATTTTGGTTTACTCTACTAATTAAGAGATTGAGAGGGCCAAAGTTCTGGATTGAAATGTGTTCCTGGAAACTTTTAGCTGGTTCATGATAACAGGTATTCATCTTAAGTCCTTAAGTTCCAATGATGAGGTATCTGATATCCCTTCTTGTCGTGAGTTACTCATCTCTCTCTGAAGTTAACTACCTTCAGCTGCTGAAAAAAATTTTGTTTGATGATGAGGTGGTCTATGTATAGAACTCAATCCCAAATATGTGCCACCACATTTAAATCTCTGTGACCAGTAGGTCAATTTTTTCATGAGCCACTTGTTATTAACACAGCGTGTTAACATTGCAAACCCATACTCTGGTTAACCCATTACAGGTTATGGGATCTCCCACAACCTGCGGAAGCTCCTGGTTCAGCTGAGGCATGAGTTGATTCTTGCGGTAGTACGTTTTAGTAATCTGACCATGTACTTAGAGTACTGTTCCTTAGACCTCCATATCATTCTGTCAGAATGTTCTAGGAGTTACTGTCATCATTATGTTTTTACTGAAAAATTCTCATTACATCTCTGATCTCAATGTTGTGTTGTTCCAGTAAGCGCTATAGCTGGAATATGGAAGTTTGGATTCAAGAGACTAGATATTCCAACATATTCTGGTATGATTTCTCTCATCTGTTGGGAGCGATGGTAATTGACTTTTGGTATGAAATATAGAGTTCATATTGTTCTGATATTATCTTTGTTGGAAGAACACACTAATAAAGTTTTTTTTAAGTCATTGGATATAGTCATTATCCTCTGAGGAGCCATTCTATTATTGATCTGAATTACTCAGGGGTATCATTGGTCTCCCTTCCCTGATGTGACGATTCTATTCCTAGATAGGCAGCAATTTTTCTTTCTGTCAATGAGTCTACTTTCTCTTGGGAAGTTCCACATGTATGATGGATGGCTTTTTATCTAATATCTCCATGAACTCCATGGTGTATTTTTTCTTGAAGCCCAATAGGTCTTTGCAAAGATAATGTGTGAGTTGTTGTTTGAGCTAGGAGGATCTAACATAGCTTTTTTGAGTTAAAGGTTTTGTTAGTTGATTATTGGACCTCTGTAATGAGCATCACTATTACGTTTCCATTGTATAGATGTCTATATATGCGTTGTCTTGCAGAATTTTGCACAGATCTAGATATTACTAAATCAATGGAATGGCATTATGATTATTGCTGTTTCATGATATGTTAAATAATTAGGTAAAGCAATAATTATTTGGTCAAAATTATTTCTTGTTACTGGTAGATACCTACTCTGTCCTGATCTCAGGGAATCTCATTTAATCTCCCTTATACCAGAAGAGTCTCTTTACTGGTTAGTCCTAGAAATCTTATGCTCTAAATTTTCTCCGCTCTTCCCTTTATCTCCTTTCAGAATTGTCTCTGCGGTTCTTATATCATTTGCCTCAACTGCATGTCTATCTCCTCTTAGTTTCTTGAATATTTAATTTCGGAGTTTGCCATTTATCATTGTCATATATTATTGACTTAGCAGATATACCATACTATTTGATTTGATTGTGGTTAAACAGTTAATTTTATGTATATCTGTATCGTTATTCATCAAACTTAGTGACAGCAGCAAGTGACCAACATATTTTATTATAATAAAATCAGATTGCCAATTCAGCAACCAAACAATATGTTACTTTTTATAAATTTGGCAATATACATGAGATACGCCGTAGGAGAGAACAGGGTCAAACCCACTGAGCAACGGACAAATGATATGGAGATCATTGGTCTCACAAAAAAACTAAATAAACTGTATATAATATGAGGCAATCACAAAAACTTTTCTATCTCGTTGCAATCACTTTTGCAACCCATTCAATTCAAGTCTGAATCTAGTTTGATAATCTCATAAAGGAGATTAGTCTGCGCCCATGTCAGGGAGCAGTTTGGCAAGTAAGGTAAGAGGAGCAGGTGGGAGTCCCGCAGCCTCAAACGTTCAAAAACGCCCCAGAGAAACTGGCGGAATAGAAAAAAAAAATAAAAAACTGGCAGCCACTATTTCCCCAGAAATCCTCGCTTGGCAAGCAGGATGCAACCAGTACATCAATACACTGCACTCCCAGCCACTTTCATCTGTGGAATATGGAGTCCGCGTGTTTCTGGACATCCAACAAATGGCTTTATGGGAAAAATTTTGTGGGGATGTGCACATTTTTTTTTCCCAACCGCGGTGTACATTGCACCTCACTCCATGTCACGCGGTTGGCTGGACCTAAGTTTCAAAAACAAAGAGGCAGCATATGAGGCTGCTGCGGTGCACATAGTGATCAACCTCCCTGAAGGGCAACAGGCCATCAAAACAAAACGCACTAGATGGACAAAATCCAACCAAATTTTCCTCACGTTCGACTTTTTGCCTACTATGGTAAACCGTGACATTTTGGAGCAAAACCTGAAAGATGGTCTCGCCGTCTATGGCAAAATACAATCTTTTGAAATGCAACACTTTACACTGATGCCACACCTGTGCACTGGCAAAGCCATCGCAATTCTGACCCCAACTGAGGAGATCATAAAGGACCTAACCCAGATCCCGCACTCCACTTTTATTAATATTGAAGGGCATACCACCCACCCTTTCTGAGTGACTGTGGACAGCGCGCCCCCCATCTGCATCCACTGTGATGCATTCAGCCATAAGGCACATGCATGCTCCACCAAGGAGGGCGTCACATTCCAAGAGCACCCCTCAGTGGCCATGGCCAGCGGAGAGGCGCGCTATGAACCAACTGTAAGCACCAATGAGACTTTCCTGTGGGGAGCACAAGGTTGCTACCTACTGGTAAAGCCTATTTCCACGCAAGAGCGGAAGAAGGCCAAGCAGGCCCGCAGGGCTGCAGCCAAGGAAGCGGCTAAAGTCACCACCACTATCCCACACTCCCAACGCCAGGAGGACATCAAAACCTTTGTGGTGGAAGCAAATTGGGAATCCATCAACCAATCAGATTGGGGTGCCCATGATGATTGGGCCACTCAATCTGAGAATCCAATGGGGGACTCGATCTCACCCAATCATTGCACCCAAGCTCCAGTTGAAACTGACTTGGGGCACATCCCAACTAAAAAAAAATTTTGACCCACTCAACGGTGCACCAAACTCATCCGCACCACAAAAATTTTGTCCAACGTCAGGGAAACAAAAAGCAAAGGAAAAAGCCAACGCGAACCTTTCTGCTAAAATTAACAAAACCACCGATAGTGTTGCTGCAAACACCCACGCTGCTGTGAAGGCCCATGGGATCTAGAGGAGGCTAGTGGGCCCAGGTGCTCACCCCCTCACACCTAAGGTGTGATGGGGGAAACCTTCACTTTAGGGATGTTGAATATCGCCGGACTCAAGGCCTCGCCATCCCAGGCTAGGAAACTAAGTTTTTTACAACAAAATTTACCCATGGGTATCCTGGCCATCCAGGAGTCCCACTGTCTGCATGGTTCAGAGGAGGCTTGGAAAACAATGCTCCTCCCATCCCTATCCTTTTGGTCAGAGCACTGTGGGGTGCTAATTTGGAAAAATAATTTTTTCAAATTTTTATCATCAGAAACCCTCCTCAATGGCTGAGTCCTTGTTGTCACTTTCTTGTGGGCCGATGTGGTACACGCTATTGTCAACATCTATGCCCCAAACGGTGCATGAGAGCATGGGGAATTTTTCTCATCAGTCAAATCCCTCCCGCTACCCCCAGACCCTTTTGTAGTTGGCGACATGAACTGTTGGCTAAATACTCCAACGGACCAGTGGCTTTCCTCCTCCCAAGCCCCCCAGAGCCACATTGAACTTCGCATTCTAAAGGCCACCCTTGGGCTAATGGATGCACTGCCACAGCAAGCCCCACTGCTCAAGAACATGATGCGCCCCCATGTCCACAACGGCCAATTAAGGTCCATGTCCCACATTGACCTTATCCTTATGCTGGCAAAATTCCAACCCCACATATCTCACTTTAAAACAACAAGAATGGAATTCTTTGACCATCGACTGGTCTTGATAACCTACCACCTACCTGTCACAGCTGCTAAGGCCCCACATTGGTGCAAAATCCGCCCCCCTGAGCTCACGTCGCCAGGATTTTCCATGTGGGTGGAATCAGCAACTTTGGCAAAAACGTTTGTTGCACCATTTTGTGCGGACCCCATTTCCACATTGGCAACTTTCAAAGAAGATACCATCTGCCACTCTCGCCACCTCTCTTCCAGATGCTCACGAGCCACATCAGCTGTCATTTTGCGCGCTCTGGCAGAGTTGGCACACCTGGAGTCCAACATCCCAGCTACAGGATATAGCTCTGCATGGGGCTGGAAGTGGGCAGAGGCAGCTGCCCACCTCAACGCGCTTGAAAGGCAACACAAACATCAGGTTTGTGTTCAGTACAGGGCCAAACGCATCACAAAAGGTGACAAGTGCACCACATAATTTTTTAAAAAAAATTTCGCACCATGCCAGAGCGTGGCCTGCACACAGGTGCGAAGATTGGATGATTCCATTGCAGATATGCCAACTGAAGTGGCAATCAAAACACAAAAGGATTACTCCGAGTTGTACTGATCTGATCCAATTCAGCTGGCTGAAGTGGCGGAATTTCTCGACTGAGCCCACATCTGCACCATTTTCTGATACCTGGAAATAATGAATTTGATTACTCCGAACAAATTATGGACAGTCATTCACGATGCACCAAACTGACAATGCCCAGGCCCAGATGGCATTCCATATGAATTCTACAAAAAGTACTTCAAATATATATCCCCACTGCTGCTTGCCTCACTTAACCAGAGCCTTCTGGAAATGCGCCTCCTACCAGGAGGACAAGAGACCTTCTTCATCACACTCTTCAAGAAAGGGGACAAGCTAGACTTAGACAACTGGCGCCCCATTTCTTTAACTAACATGGATACAAAAATTTTAACAAAAATCATGGCTAACAATTTAGGGATTGTAGCATCTGCCATCATCTCCCCAGAACAATTTGGTTTCATACCCAGAAGGTCAATTTGGGACAACGTGCACTCTGTGGCCAACGCGTGCCAGTCCACAGCCTCTGGGGCACTTTCATTCTTGGACAAACAGAAGTCCTATGATAGAGTAAACTGGGAATACCTCAGGGCCTGCCTCCATCAATTCCGCTTACCCTTTGCTTCATCAACTGGGTGATGCTGCTCACAGAATCTGCAACAATGGCAGTATGTGGCCCTGGCTTCCTAACGGAAGTAGTCCGCCCTCAAAGGGGCTTGCGACAAGGGGACCCCCTTAGCCCACTCTTATACAACTTCAGCCTTGACCCACTACTTTGAAACGCGAATGCCCAACTCACCGGGGTCCATGTGCCAGGCCAAGCCCCAGTCAAGATGATGGCGTTTGCAGATGACTGCGTGGTTAGGGGTGTCTAATAATAAAGATGCACGCGCACTTGAAGCTCTCATCCAGGAGTATTCCCAGGTAAGTAACGCTGCACTGAACGCCTCCAAAACTGAAATCATCCTCCTTGGTCGGTATTATAACTGCTGGGCCCCTGCAACCAGCGCCCAGCCTGGCCCATCTGCTCACACACGCGCTCGCCTTCCCAGCTCACCCCACACCGCCCCACTGGTGCTCCCCTTTGTGCCACGCCCTACCATAGGGCCGGTCCGCCATCTGGGCGTGTGGGTGGAGGCAAGCGGATAAACATCAGCAGTAATGGAGAGTCGCATTCTAGACAATGTGATTAAGCGCATCGCCTCCCTCAGAGCCCACCCTACTTCCCTCACTGGCAGGGTTATTTTAGCTAACTCTATGCTCCTCTCCAAATTCTGGTTTGGAGCCCACGATATCCCCTTCTCCCCAAGCTTCTTCAAATCCTTGCATGCCCTGCTGCAAGGATGGCTATGGTCAGGCCGCCCTCCACCAGTATGGTTAGAGGTCATGTTTGGCCCTCATCAGCATGGTGGTATGGGCCTGCTTGACTTCAGAGCACATGCGGCCAAGATCTTGGGTACCTGGATTGCGGCCATCACTGCCCCTACACTCCCCTCCCAACACTGGTCCCACGCGGCCCACTCCAACTTCTCCCACGCCTTGGGCCTCAACAATCCTTTGAACCCCACTCCCTGATGAAATACCTGGCTTCACACCCATCGGCCACAGGTCCTCACGGTACTAAAACCCACTACAAACGAATCCTCCTCTCCATGCGGAGCGCTGAGTGGAGAATTTATATTAGTGAACATATAACCTAAAGAGGCCGCCCCTCACCTCAGTTCACACAAGAGGTACAGGGGCTACCCAACCATGGTGGCGTGATCTCCACACGGCCCCATGTCCTATCCAGGGTGGACTACCTGGACATGATGGACTTCCCTTACTCCATTGAGACCCAAAAAACTATCTGGAAATACGCACACCATCCTCTGTTTCAGCCTCAAATCTGTTCCCATGTGTGGCGCTGCCTGAGGTGGGTGTACCATACAGCTGAGCGCTCTAACGCTTTACACTCATCCTGCGTCGTGTGTGGCCAGTATGGAACGCTGTTCCACCGCCTGGAGAAGTGTCCTACCTCTAAAATGATATGGCGCGAAGTTCAACGTCTTCTGGTCCAGGATCAAATACATCCCTTCAGTCTGTCAAGAGACATGTTTGCCCTATCAATAGCCTCCCCCCTTCCACCCTCCCTCCATGCTCTGATGGTTGCAATCGCCATGTGGACTATCCACATGATTGTTTTGGATGCCATTGCAGGCTCCACTCCCACCCTCCCAGAAGCTGTTCACAGATTCTGGTCTCACTTGGTGGACCACTTTCAAGCGTGGATGTTTGGATACCTCCCACCACACTGCCGACAGCTGGTCTCCTCATGGTTCCCAGTTTGGTTCATCAAATCAGACCCCTTCCTTCACACGTGTTCAATTGTGGCTATGGTCCCTTCACACGTTCCCTCCCCTCCTCATAAGTGGCGTTCCCGCTGGCAACAAGAGATAGCATTGCTTCTCTGGGGTGCCTTCCCTGTTACTACATTTTGTCTCTTTTGGGTCAAATTCAGAAGTGTCCATCCCATGGTCATCCTTCCCCGCAATAAATTTAAATAATATGAGGCAATCACTTCAACTGCACTACTTTATTCTAAAATAATATAACTAGCAGAATCTTTCTTCTTTCAATACCCTTCTTCCACTATCCACTCTCTTTCTCCTCTATTCTTCAAAAATATGCCCTTCTTATATTCTCATTCTACTCATATCTTTGTCACTTTAGTCAATTCCAACTCTTTGGCTTAGCTATTAATCATTTGGAGGAACTTTTTGTTTTCGCCTCATCATTAAGGTTCCGTCAGATGCACTCTATTCGCAAAACTAATATCATCTCTTGACTCACTTCAAGTTGACATTATTTACTATCCAAGTTTGAATCCCCCTTCAGCGATTAAGTACAATCCGTTAAACTAAATATGACTTATTGGCCAGTCATACCAATTTCTCAACATAAATTGAGCCTATTGCTCAGTGATAGCGTTTCTTTTGACACTCTTAATTCCTGTACCAATTGAGTAGTAAAATGTAACCTATTATCAGATAATAACACCTTAGGACTTCCATGCTGTATAAAACAGGCTGAAAGAGGAATAGTGCGGTGGGATTGGCTATGGCAGTAGAGCCAGAGATACCCTTACCCACTTAGTTCAACTTATACTATGACTATACTATTACAACGATGTTTGTGTAAGACACTATGCAAGAACCTTATAACATCCAACTTCACCTGATAGAAAGGCCCAGAAAGGGAGACTACCTGATGCTGGACTCATGTATCTTGTTTATCCTAATGTTTTCATGCTAAATATGTCTCCATAACAATTTAGTAGGTTCTATCATATTATTCCAATTTTAACAATCATGTAATCATTGGTAAGTCAACTTACTGCGGCATTTCCTACAGATAAGAGCCTTTAAGATTCACAGTAGTCCTAGAGGATGGACGGATATAAAAAAGCCTTATATTTACACTTTTTGTATAACAAACCTTTTTATATCTTCTAATTTTCAGCTTTGCGTTTTGAATTATGTTTGAACATTAGGGGACTCTAAGAGCTATAGATTAGTCTGGACAATAAGGTTATATAGAAAACTTTGTCAGCAGTAAGGAGGGTTAGGATAGGCATGAAAGATAGTCCATCGTCATTTTAATGAATAGTACCAGGCCAATGAAAAATGGTATATCTTAATTTGAAGACTTAAAGCTCATCTGGCTAGCCTTCCATTAAGATCCTTCATTTGCTGAAGCCATCATAGTTCAGAATGATCAGTTCTGATTGTAAATGGAACCAAAAAGAAAAAGGTAAAAATTCTTGGTGACTAGATTAACAGCTAGACACCCCCTCTCTTTCACAAAATAAATTTAATTCTGCTTTTGACAGGGTCTTATTATAATAAGCAACCAGCTAATTAACTTGTTGAGAACAGTGCTGAGCCAAAATCACTCTAATAGTCATATTACTATCATTTGTGAGCGTTGGGATTCTTGATAGTTTGTATGAAGTTTGGTTTGAGGCTTCAGATTTATTTATTACTTTAGGAAATCTCAACTACCTGTTAATTATTATTATTTTAAAAATTGATGCTTTATCAGGATGAAGGCCCAAAATTATTACTATATAAAGCTATTTCCATCTATCAAATTATAAAAAGTATTTCTAAATTTCAGCAAAGATGGATTTGGTATAAATCGCCATTAAAGTGCTCCAATAGTCAATAACCAGGATGATATTTCCTATCTCAACTATTATTCTTTTCTAAAGGAAAAGAATCCCAATTTCTACTTATCTCGCCTTATCTCTAACTTCGCCTTATCTTATATGTACCTGTATAGATTTCCTGCTTCCCTTTATCTTGTAAAAGATTTATAAAAATATTTCCTAATATGTTCCCAATTCCACCAGGGTATGATAATCATTACTTATTAACCTTATCTCACCAATTATTTTATCTAGCACTATTTAAGGTGCTGACGATCTACCAAATAAAATAACTTTTTACGCTCTACCTAATTTTAGGCTCTTTTTATTAAAAGTTCATTCTCTTGTGACCTCTAAACCTGTATAAATTAAGTTCCACTTACTATCTCAATAGTACACCTTGGCTAGCTTCAAAGGACTGACCTTTAAACTCCCTCAGTCCCAAAAGTGGGCAAAAGGAAAGGTTCATTAAATTGTGGATATAGTAAAACTAGTGAGGTTTAAAACATTTTTATGCTGTCAAAAGATTTTTAATGCTCTAACTCCATTGTAAGCACATATTTTTGTAGCAAATATAACTGGGTTCAGTTACTTTGACACAGTTTAGGATAAATTGCTGACATTATCCCAAAATCTGAAACTACCTGTATATCTCATAGGCTCTTTGGAGGGTTCATTTTCTTGATAAAAAAGAGTTTTATCTTAAAAATTTATTTTCTTATATTCCTTTCGCCCTCCCTCAATCAACAATCTGATTTTGCCTCTGAATTGACTATGGGCGTTTATTCCCATATGCCAACAAGGCAATTGTCAAATTGGTCACCACTTTGCTTGCATCAACTGGCTTTATCAATTTCCGCCCTTTTAAGGGCTATTTCAATATTGGATTCAAGACGGAGGAGGCCGCTGCAACAACAGCTTCTACTCCCCTTATATTTAAAAATACTCCCATCCCTACTACCAAAACTTGTCTGCCTACAGACACCACAATGGTGGTGTCCTTTACATCCCTCCCTTCCCACCTCCCACCCCAAGTTTTGTACAATCAGCTGATGGTGGGGCTTATGGCATATGGCTCTAAGCCCAACCTCATCTTCGCTGTTTCTCGCTGGTGCAGAGCGCCTTGCTGCCCCTCATGCAACTGCCACAAGTATCCCACGCCACCCTGCCATAGCCCACCAAATCCCCCTGAGCTCATATCGCAGCAGCGCCTGAGCACTTTTTTGGGCTTGGGTGGATAATGGTTGCCAAATTTTTCCCTCTGTTCTTAGACTTGACCATTCCAAAAATCCTGCCCCCAATCCACTTCCTCTGATGCAGCTTTGGAGCCACATTCAGCGGGTTCCAAATGGGAAGTTAACTGCCCCATCCCACTCAATGATCCCGTTTGATGGGCCATAGTGGGAAATTGGCCCCCACTAAATCACCTACCCACATTAGCCTACCCAAGTCTACCCCCACCAATCAGAGTCAGCCTTGGACCACATCTCATACCCAAGCAGCCCATTCAACTCCTACCCACCCAAATTTAGCCACTATTCTTGTAAACCAAAATCCATGGGACCTTTTGGCAGAGATTGATGAATCAGGAAAAGTTATCATGAGTGAGCAAACCAATCAACCTCTTTGCTGGTTCAATTACAGTCCGGCCAAATTTTTCCTTGCTGATTTTGATGATATCCCGCCCCCCAAAGGTTTCACTCCTAAACCCAATGCCGCCCCCTACCAAATGACCACCAGCTTGCCTTAGCTGCGGTGGCCTCTCCCCATTGCCCAAACCTACACAAAGCAGTGGCCAAATCAGCGGCTCAATACCAACAATGGCTGTCCACACTCTACTTCCCCCCACTTTCCCCAAATCTACCTGAAACAATATGTCAAAAGTATTTGACGATGTTGAAGCTGCTGTCATGCAGTCACTAAACTAGCATAATTTAACCCATCTGCTAAAATCACTCACCAGAGTATCTCCGAATTTGTTTAACTTCCTGAAGCCCACATTCAAGCTGAACTTCATGTAGCAGAATTTGTTGAAGTGGTCTACCACGCGAATCTTGATCAAGAGGTGGAGAACTCATACTACGCCACCATCCACCCACACTCTGCTGATGCCCCAATGCCCTGGCTCTCTGCTTTAGTCCGTTTCTTCAACCAACATGACATAGTCATGGCGAAATTGTCTGCAGACAAACCACCTGACCCCCCCCCTCACCCTCAGCCATGGTGGGTTAGTGGTTTCTGCTCCCCGCCTGATTTGTTGTTTTTATTTTGTTTTCTGGCCGTTCTTTCAATTGGGTTATTTTATTTTATTTTGTTTTGAGTTTTGGTACTGTCCATCCCCTGGTCAGCGTACCTCAAATAGATTTAATTTTATTTTCTTATTAGTGACATTATGGTCAAGGAAATCTAAATTCTTATAATAAAGTTTCTCATTTAGAGAGTTTCAGTTTTAAATATGTCTTCTGAACCATCCAATTACTTCACCTATTTGATAACATATTGTTGAAGATCTGTGAGAAAACAGTAATAACATATAAATAGACAAGGACACATTGCATCTCAAAGCACTTAGAAGGTCATCAATGATGCATTAGAAGGTTACTATGACATTAGGTAACCATTTTGGAATATGATCGGGCTTATATAATCCCTATTTAGCTATCAAAGTGCATCTTGATTAATCCTCTGTTTAAAGTAAATTTCTGGTAGCCACTTTACAAAATTAAAGCAGAGAAAAATTTAGATCCAGCAAGTAGACGGAGAATTAACAATATAATAGAGATAGTAACTACCCTTTCTAGCAACTGAATTTGACTTGCGTTAATCAATGACTGCTTGATAATCTCCATCTCTCTTTTTATTAACAACAAGGGTGAATCCCGTGGATTCTAAGATGGGTTTTTAAAGTAGATTTAAACAATTGTCTCAGCTCCACAGCCAGTTATGCCTCTCCTACCTTTAATTTCCTATAGGGCTGGGTGCATAATTGAGCATCATCATCAGTGTCTACATGTTGATCTACATTATCTAATTATAAAGTCATAGCAACCAATGTAGAAAATATTGGCATACTCATATAATCTTTACTAACTTCTTTTCACTTAGAAGATTTAGGTCTTGACAAAATTATGATTATTAGTTGCAATAGTAGGAGCGTCTACTAAGCCAAAATCCCATAAGCTCTCAAATATTTGCACCACAGACAAATTGGTAACAGGTACAAAGTAAAAAATGCAATTGACGCTTTGTACCCAATAATTTGAGTTTGGGGATTCAAGTCGCCTAGTAAAATATAAATAATACCATTTTACGCGGAGTTATGTTTTATGGGTAAGCAAGCACCACTTTTACTAGGGTTATCCAATCATTTAATCCCTGACGTATAACCAGTTAGTATGAAAATTTGTATCTATGTGTTTATAATGCCTTGATATTGAAGATTGATAAAGCTGCTTGCGGGGAAATAGATGCATATCCTTTTGAAGGTCAGCAATAAAGGTAATTTATTCCTAGGTCCTGGCAATTGGTACTCAACCTTAAATCTATTTAGTCACCATCAAGTATGCATATTAGTTGTTTCAAATTTTTCTCATCCGCTTCTGGATTTTGAAACACAAGGGACTAATGATAGCCTGCTAATTGATTAGCTTTTTTAACATACTAATATAATTGTGCTTCTGCAGTTAAGGTGTTTAATAACGAATTTTTACTTTGGTTTTTCTAACACTATTGTAGGGTCAGTAAGGGATAATTTGTCAAAATAGATTAACAATCAAGAATGTGTTACATGGAATATAGTGCATTGGAGACCATTGGTACCATAATCAGTTACATGGCTTAAGTTTGGAGCAACCTTGAAACAAAAAGTTATGAAGATATGACACTAATAGGGGTCCCAGTTTCTACCATAGCTAGAGCTTTAACTGTTTATACTTTAAACCTTTATTCTGTTTTCAATATTGTTAAATTGCAAAGGTAAAGTAAAAATGGGTTTTTGCTGTGTAGTTATTAGTAGGATCATTACTTTCCTCTGGTGCATATTCAATAATGGTTGACTATCAAAAATTTTGGCATGTGCATGAAATACCAGAGGCTTAATAGGCAGGTGAACAGTAAAAGTTCTTTTTTTGTTTGATAATTTATTTGGTCTGCCTCATCAGCTTTACTCATATAGAAAGTCTTTGCTAAGTAACTTGGCCTTTACATTAAATAAAAAACATGTTAAGAGTATTCCTATTCTATAAAGGACACTGCATGAAAATGGGGTCTCATAGCGGCAGTGGAATCAGGAGCAGCTGAATTTTACATTGCATAAAAGGATATTTATCAAAGCCACTTTAGTATCTAGAATGTCAATGAACTATCGCTAAAGTCACTTTATATGTAGCTTTAGATTTTACTTGTCAAAAAGATTAAACATCCTTGTAAGCACTATCTAGATTATAATATTACTAGCAGCTTGAGATAACCTTTAAAATAAAATTTGAGCTTCATATTGAGTGAAGTTTCTCCCCTTTTAACTAAATAGATTAAAATCTTATAAACTATTTTTCAAGTAGTTGTTCACTCCCAAATGTTTTGATTAGCAATGTTTTTACTTGCGCACAGTATTACTGACCCTTAAATGGGGCATTTTTTCAAGTGCAGTTGATTAAGACAGGTGGGAAGTATTTTGTTACTTGCCTTTCAGTGGTAACATCCATAGAGTTTTTTGTAAGTGCAAAAACAATGTGTACCTTCTTCTCTTGGTATTTTCATTTTATAAGTGGGTTTAAATATGTAAGTGGTGTTTTGAATGAAATAATCTTCTCTTTTATTTATTATTAATGATACCATCTCAGTAAGTCAGACAGCGAGCAACAAATTTGTCAGGCACTGAGATGTGTGGCCAAACCAAAATCCAAGGCCTCTAAATCTTCTTATAAATTAATTGGGCTCCAAACGAAAAATTATCTAGAAAATAAGACCTAGTTTACCAAATTAACTAAAAATAATCAGCCTATATTTTATCATTTAAGTAATATAAAAAGGAAAAGTGAACACTTTATTTTATTGTTAATTAATTTAATCTTGGTTTGGTTTGAGTTCTTTTTTGGATAAGATCTTGGCATTGTAACAAAGTTATTTTAGCTTAGGAGGGATTGCCTAGATAATGTAATGCACTCTTGATTTGCTCTTTTAAACCATTGTTGATTTTTGAAATTTTGATTTAATTTCAGACATTATATATATATATATATTCAATAGTTAAATCAATTTATTCATGGTTCTAAATACCATCTGATGCATGAATTAATAGATAGTATCATAAATCCTGACAATATCTAGTGATCCTAATCTACTCATATGCTTGTTTGATTAAGTTAGTACTTTTTCATGCTTAAATTCTCTATATTTATGGAGTCATGATGGTCCCTTATGACATGAGAATGCAAGGCGAAGAGGGCCCAGACTTGCACAAGATAAAACCTTAAGTTATAGGCTATACCATCTGGAAGTAAACTTTCTTGGTCATGATTTTATTCAAGATGTTATGGCCATCAGAAATGGATATTTGGGCAGCTAAAAATCCTCAAGGAGTGTTTTTTATCTTTGTTAAAATGTTTCACCTTCAAACAAGTTAATTTGAATGGAATTACCTGGTTTAGCCACAGAGATCACAATGTGTATATGTGCATCATTAGATTTACTAGAGTTTGAGGCTGTGGGGAAATTGTAGTATTTTTCAAGAGCTACTCTATTATAGAATTATTTTTTGACATCACATTGACAAATTCTGAATATTCAATTTATTTAAAATTCCATGAGGTGGTTTAAAGAAAATTATGTAAGGAAATGAATTTAGATCCACGAGCAACTCATATTTGCAATTAAAGTTTAAGAGATCATAATGAGTTCATGTCTGCCAGTGAGCCATTTTCAAACACTTGTGATAGTAAATAAGCAATTTAAAATCAGTTTGCTCAGTAACAATGTGCTTTTTACTCTGTAAGAGTTAATGCCAATGTATGAGCGATAATTAGACTGCTTAGTATTCCTTGATATATGTCCCACAAGTTCTCTATTATTCTGAACTTCTTTGAATTATAGACAACTGGGTGCTCTTGACTTTTGTATGATTGCAACAAAACAGAGCGTAAGGCCACGCTCAAGGCGTCACGGGATATGTTGAAAGTTTTGTTTTTATTGGCGTGGGGAAGAGCATGTGCGCTGATAAATATCTCCTTAATAGCATTGAAAGCTTAAGGGCACCTGTAAGATTATAAAAAGGGAGAATTTATACCCATTAAGTAGTGTAAGGATGAAGAAAGTTCAGAAATCACCAGAGAGATATATAAGAAAGGTGACTCCCTTAAGAAGCCTGAAGTTGGTTTTGTATCATTGGGGTGGTCCATGATCTAATTGCCTCAGAAGGAAAGTGAAGATGGCATACCCTTCCTTAATTATTATATAACTGAGGGACTGCACCTAATCCTTGTAAAACTCGCAATTGTATAGTTTAGCATGAATATTAGCCTTTTGAAGTGTAGCAGATACCGTAATTAAATCCAGACCTCAGCATCTGGCGTTTTAAGAGTATATTAAAATTAATAATGTATATCTCATGAAAGTGAATCTTAGGTTGTCAGATTGCATAGTCTAGTGCCTCTGTAAGACATTAAGAGTGGTTTTAGGACCAAAGGAATTAATCTTAGATTGATGAGTTTGTTGAAAAGTTTATATGAACACACTATCTAATTTGACTAGTTGATATTACATAATGTAGTACACCTGTTGAATTGCTAATTAATCATCTTAAAAGTAAATGAGGCGGGTTGACCTTGGGACAAATATACCACGCTGAATTATTTTTAAGCCTGTGCTGGTTTTGAACTTGTGTCAATCAGATATCGTCAGAGTGGAGCAGGAACCACCCTGCTATGTTACTTTTCCTCACTAATTACTTATCTTAATAGTGAAGCTTCATAAATGTATTATTTTTCTTAGTTAAGCAAATAATTGATAAATAATATATGGGGCAATGTGTTGACTTTGATTGTTAGTTGCTTTAACTTTAGGATCAATCCTAATGCTTATGCCAATTGATACTTTACTGAGTTCATTTGCAAGAACTTGTATTATGTGAATTGGGTTTTTTTAATGCAGTTCTTAAATTTTTGTCCGTGAATTAGAATGTGCTGAGACATCAATTGATTTGGGGTCCTTGGTTAAAACTTTTGAAGTTTTGTAAAGCTGGCTTTTGATGGGTTAACTAAAACCTAAGGTAAATAATTTTATATTTAATAATTCCTATACCTATGCATGATTGATAACTATTTTATGACTAGTTAATGAGGCTGGATAATCATCAGAATGCGCTTTTTTACTGACATCATGAAATGTCAAGCTTTGTAGCAGTTATTGATGTTTTAAATGTATATGACAACGGTAGAGGTAGTCATCTAACTTTATGAAATTCCTTCAGGGTAATTAATTGTTAGCAATGAGTGACATACCAAGGAAGGTGCAACAGTTGGTTGCCTAGAAAACATATGTATTCCTCTTGTAATACATAAATCCCATTTTAAATCCTAATAAAAGACATATTTAGATTTTCAACTATTTAAAGTTTTTGCTTCTAATTGTTTAAGCTTCATTCACCTTATCTATAATTTAGATTAATTTAATTGAGGTAAATCATCTGCCTCCACATACTGAGTGAGGTTAAAATCAATTGTTTATAGAAGACCTTAGTGCAGATTGAGAACTTTTAAGATAATTGATTAGATTATTTGTTGGAATATATTATTCTTATTTTTTACCAGCTAAACGATCTTGTGTATCAAGCAAAAAAAATTATAGATTCCATGCTTAAACCTAATTGGCATCAGCCATTCTTGGCCTTCTTTCATGCGACCTTGATGGAAGGCGTTTACCAAATCTAAATTAAACCTTTCAATTTGGAGATCAATTGTTAAACGGCTGCCTTTAAGGGAAGTAAGTATGTGATGGGGATATTGACAATATTCCTGTTTATAATAAACACAGGGTCAAGGAAACTATTAGGCTTCTATGTGAACACCACTGGCAATGACACAAAAGAGTTTATTATAGAGCCCCTTCGCTATCATGTCAGAAATCTAACCATCTAAGGCTTTATTCCCTGCAGCTATATAAGAGTATAAATAAGAGTTTCTTTTAATTTATATCAATGTTAGCTGTGAGTAAAAATCATTTTTTGTGTTCATGGGTAGATGCTTAGCTCCATTGATGTCAAAAATCTATAAGTAGGACTCAAGGAAATATGGCAAGATGAATATTATGGTACAATAGAGGTTAAGAAATAATTATATCTGCTGATAGCACGTTCTTTAATGCCAAGGAAGCAGAGGGATTTCGCCTTAAGCTTGTTCTTATAAATGCCAGAAAATTATTTTTTTCTTTCCCATAATGATAACTTCAATTACTAAAATTCGATTCAAACAGAACTTTTTGATAATCACACAGGTGGGATGAGCTAATTCAACGAATCCCAACTAAACTGGGCGAAAGCCATATCTGACAATGTCCAAAACGGTGCACCAAAGTGCAAAAAAAGCCCTGGAGGGGGATTGGGAGCCAATGCTGCCAAAAAGCCACAAACCCAAACACCGCCTGGTTTTGTGGAGTTCACCATAAAACAAAACCAATTTATGGAAATACAATATGCACAAACACTATTGAAAGTGGAACATGGGCTCTGACTTTTCTTAGGGGTCAAGTCCTCAACTCTGTGGGAGAAGGTGGGTGAGGCACAGGCCTCCCTTTTTCCCCACGTGGTGTACCTTACCACCCACACCATCCACTGCGGCTGGATTAAAATGGGTTTTGAAACCAAAGAGGATGCAGATGCCATGGCTAAAGTCTGTGTCAAGATTGCCCTCCCTGAGGGCAAACGAATTGTTCACACTTCACACACCAGATGGAACAAAGCAAATACTTTGTTCATCTTGTTAGACTCACTCCCCACCAACCTCCCCCACAAACTAATTGAGGAGGAGCTCTGAATCAGCCTTCAGAGCTATGGAAAAATCAAACAACTAGAACTACAGCGATTCAACCTGATGCCAAACCTGTGCACAGGAAAGGCGATCACCATAATCAACCCATCCCCAATGTGGCCATGGACCTAACAAAAATACCATGCACCGTGGTGCTTCACCTCCAAGATGGGGGAGTGTCAAAGCCATTCCGCATCACACCAGAACGCGCACTGCCCATCTGCAACCATTGCACCACATTGGGGCACAAGGAACATGAATTCCCCGTGAAGGAGGGCATCTTGTCCCCAGACTTCTGCAACAACGCCATGGACAAAGATGAAGAGACCTTTGGAAAAATGATTGATGCCAACCACACTTTTCTCTGGGGAGAGGACGGGCACTACATCCTCATCGACCCAGTATCACCCAAACTACGCAAACAGGTACAGAAGGCCTGCAAGCGGGCAGTGGCCAAGGCTTCATTACTCGTGACATCCTCCATTGACCTGGACCAAATCCAGGAGGACAGAGAGGAATTCCGATGATCCAGCCAATCAGAACAGAATGCTTAAGCCAAAGAAGCCATGGAGGATATTAACCAAGCCAAACAGTCAGAGCAGAAAACCCACGCTGAATTATCTCACCAATTCGACTGAATCACCACATGATCTTAATCAAATGAACTTACCAGAACGATTCAAATTCACTATGGGAAAGACAACAGGACCCAAAACTTCAAAATCAAACCCAAAATATCAGAATCCAATCAGCGCACCACTCTGAATATCAAAAAATCACATGCAGAAAAGCCTAATACAAACCCTAAAACCAACAAAACCCGCACAAAATTAACACAAGGTAAGGAACTGGACAATGACTCAGAGTGGACTGGCCCAATCACAAGGAGCAAGTTTAAGGCAATGAGTGGGGGGGCTAGGGCCAGAAGGCCCACCCAACCGCTCCTGAGGTGCCACGGGCACCTCAGTGTCAATAGGGATGCTAAACATCGCAGGAGCCAGGGCTCAAGCGTCTCAAGCCAAAAAGCTGGACTTCCTGCATAAACCCCCTGTAGACATCTTGGCCATACAAGAAACCCACTGTCTACAGGGAGAAGAGGGACCTGGTTGGCCAGGGTCTCACCATCCCATTTGGTATGGACATCCCACTGTGGGGTGGTCATCCAAAATAACAAAAACTTAAAAATTGCTAACCCCTCCTCATATCTGCATGGCCGAGTTTTGGCTGCAACAATTGCAAACCACGAGGCCACAATTTTGATAGCTTGTATTTATGCACTGTGCACCGCAACCAAGAGGAAACAATTCCTTGAAGCCATCCTGACGCTCAACCTCCCACCAGAAACCATATTTCTGGGCGCTTTTAACTGCTGGGACAACCCCACCATGGACTAATGGCCCAACCCCAGGGGATACCCACCGTGGCATATCAAGTTCCATGCAATGAAGGCATCCCTTGACCTGTATGACACCCTCTCCCCCAGGTCTCCACTCCTCTCTCACATGACCTTCCCCAGCATACGCGAGGGAACGCTCATCTCAATGAGCTTCATCAATTACATCCTCAGACTGAAATCCTGCCACTCATCTCTTTCTATGCAACAAAAAAGATCAATTTCTCTGACCACCGACTAGTTTTGGTGCAACTCATATCAACCTGAACTCACATGCAGACGTCGCCCTGTAGGAAGCTATACCTGGAGAACATAAAACTACCCGAAATTTTCAACTGGGTAGAGCACAAAGCCATGAACCCAGAATTTGCAACCCCATTTATATCAGATCCCATCAAAACTTGGAATAAATCCAAATCTTAATTAATAAATAAACTTGACATCTTGCCTCTTGCAAGTACACTGCGGACACAGCCACAATCAGGCGCACCCTGGTGGAATTAAACCACCTTGAGCTCAACACCCCAAAGTCTGGCTACAGCCCCAACTGGGGGGCAAATGGGTGGAAATCTCCTCCCGCCTAAACGCCCTCATCTATGAGCACCAAGATAGAATTAAAGTATTGAGGAAAGGTAAGTATATAAAAGAAGGTGAACCCTGTTCAGCATATTTCTTCCACCAATACCACTCCTGAGGCAACCTGCCCCATGCGCACAGGTCTGCAAAGCCGATGGCACTGTGGCAACTGACCCGGCGGAGGTCAAGGTGGAAATACACTTCTATTACACCAAACTTTATTGTGACACCCCATCTGACCCCCAAAAAATAAAAACAATTATCCACACCGCCGGAATACAGAGTGCACCACTGGACTATAGTCTCTTAAACCTAATAACACATGAGGAGCTCTGGAACACAGTCTGCGGTGCACCGTGTAGGAAATGCCCAGGCCCTGATGGGGTACCCTATGAATTTTATAAAAAATAATTTAACCAAATTGCCCCCTCCTCTTAGCATCAATGAACCAGTGCCTGCTGGAGACACGCCTCCTGAATGAAGGCCAGGACTCCTATGGCATAACCCTGTTTAAAAAGGGCGACATACTGGACCTGGCCAAATGGCGCCCAATTGCACTTTCAAACACTGACACAAAACTACTTACAAAAACTCTAGCAACCAGATTAGGCACATTAGTTTCTAAAGCCCTATCACCCAATCAGTTCAGGTTCACACCAGAGCGCTCCATATGGTCCAATATACACTCTGTCACCAATATATGCCAGTTCAAAGTAACTGGAGCCCTGGTATTCCTTGACCAGGAGAAGGCATATGACTGCTTTAGCTGACCATACTTGAAGAAATTCTAAGGCGCTGTTAATCTCCCACCCAGGTTCATTGACTGGGCGATGTTGCTCACAGAATCCGCATCTATGACTGTGTGTGGCCCTAGCTTTCTAACCAACAAGATCACACCACACAGAGGGCTCAAACAAGGGGACCCCCTCAGCCCACTACTCTACAACTTCAGCTTTGATCCACTCCTCCGCGTTGCCAACTCACGCCTCATAGGCATAACTGCACAAGGCCAGCCCCCAGTCAAGATACTAGCCTTTGCGGATGACTGCATGACAGGTATAGCTAACAATAATGACGCTTGACAGCTGGAACGCACCCAGAGGAATACTCCATTGTGAGTAATGCATCGCTCAACAAACAGAAAACAGAAATAATCCTCCTAGGCAAATACATCAATAACTGGGCCACAACACCCAGATCCCACAACTCCCCACGATGGAAAAACCCATTCATCCTACCCTTTGCATCACCCCCCACAACCAACCACATCCGCCACCTTGGTATATGGCTGGAAACAGGTGGTATGCCAATGGAACAATTGAGAACAATCTATGACAGCAAGTATCCAACTGCATCGCCTCAAACAAGGGAAGATCCCCAGGGCTAATGGGGCGAGAGAAGTTGCCAACTCACTCATCCTCCCAATGCTGTGGTTCTCCACACATGCAATCCCCTTTTTACCCACCTTCATAGCCTCAATCCATGCGCTTATCCAGGGCTGGCTATGGCCTGGATCCTGACCACCCATATGGGTGGAAACGCTATTTGGACCATGCTCCAGCGGAGGCATGGGCTTAATAGACTTCGAGGGTCATGCCAACTGCATTCTGGGCACCTGGATAGAGGAAGTGCTAACCCTGGATCTCCCACAAAGACACTGGTCCAGAGCAGCGAGGGCCAACTTTGCGCAGGCGCTCAAACTACCTAACCCACACAACCCTTCCAGCCTACTAACATACCCTGCTAATTGCCCCAAAGCAGCGGGCCCTCATGGAATTCCTCAACTTTAAAAGCCTCCACCACGCCATCCGGCACATGGGATGGACCGTCGCTAACACTGGCGCTGTGTAGGGAAGGGGACGATCCATAGCCCACTTCATGATAAGAAAACCAGAAGACCACCCCAGAAAGACATACTCGCTATGACCTCAACCATTGCTAGAATTGATTACCTAGACGCTTTGGACATCCCCTATGACCTAGCTACACAGAAGGCAACATGGAGGCTGACGCACCACCCACTCCTCCAGCCAAGGGTAAGAGCCAACACTTGGCGTTGCCTGAGAAGAACCTATAGAATGTCGGAGTGCACCCATTCCCTCCATGCAACCTCCGCAGTATGTGGAGGGGAGGGATCCCTACACCACCGCCTAGAAACTTGCCTCCCATCCAGAGGCATATGGTGGGAAGTTGCGCGCCTGCTTAGGATCCAGATGACCAGTAATTCTCTATCTCAAGGAGCCTCCTTGCGCTCCAGCTTGAATCCCCAGTTCCACCTACCCTCTGCTCCCTAATGGTAACCATCACAATGTGGACAGTCCACACCATTGCTTTGTATGCGTTCAAGGGAACCATACCTACCATCCGTGGGGTAATCAAAAGGTTCCACGTTCACTTATTAGAACACTTCCAAGCCTGTCTTTATGTATACATGAAGCCAAGGTAACAAAGGCTCGTAGAGTGTGGTTCCCACTCTGGTTCCTCCAATTGGACCCCTTCCTCCACACCTGCTCCATTACAGGGAAACCCCCCTGGAGTAGCGCACCAACCCCCCCCCATACCTGGCGATACCAGCTGGCAACAGGGGTAACCCATATACCCTGGGGTGCCCAATCCTTTCTAATCCTCGCTATTCTTCACTCCTCCCCCCTTTTTTTTCTACACATGCATTGGTACTGCCTGTCCCCTAGTCAGCTTGCCTCAGTTAAATAAAATATGCCAGAAAATTGCATTTCAGGTCAATTTCATTGATTGTTGGTGCCAATAACCACCCTCAAGTAATGTAAAGGGGGTTGTATCATGGTTCATGGAATGATTGTAGTGATGAAATGAGCTAATAAAGGATATAAAAATGATGCCAAATCATATAATTTGGCTCACCTCTTCAACCTATAGTATACCATTGACTATTTGTAGGTAGTCTATATTTGCCTTGGGGATCAAGGGTTTAGCAATTGACCATGTTATTCAGCCCAACACCTCATTGCTAACCAATTATATGATAAATAAATGATTGGACAATTTTGGTAATCATAAGAATTATCACAGTTGTTGAACAGTCTACAATAATAATTAAGTCTTTAGAATTTTATTGAAAATAGAAACAACAATTTTAAGCTTATACCAAATTTTAAACAGCCTTAAACTGAAATATTATCTAAGCAATGTATGTATGCTTATCAATGTAAATTAGTTGGGCTAAATCACCTATAACATTACTAGTGCTATAAGATAGATCAGTCCCCATCTCCATAGGCGATTTAATAAAGTTATCATTGATCAAATTCTGTGATCATCGTCTTCCAAATAGACCTTTAACTGGGTAAAGATATTTTATAGGGCATACTTCCATGAACATTGGTTCATCCAGACTTCTCACTCAATTGAGGAGTTACCAGATATGACTTAAAGTTTAAATGAACCAGGTAACCACTGCATATCCTGGAATTATCTCTGAAGCTATGAATTTTCTACCATTTTAGTGCTTCACTTACTATTAAAGTGTTATATGAGTTGACAGTTTACCTTCGACATTTAAAGCTACAAATGCTCTCCTGACAGGCCTGGGATAATTGAGATATTGGCCAAAGATTAGTTTTTCATATGCTATAACTATAGAGGCTTTTAGAAAGGTATGGTAACAATTGGGACTTGTAAAGCTTTTAAAACTGAGTAACATGTGGTAATAGTAAGGTGTATGGACTCATCACTCAAAATTCAATGTTATTGCCAGTTGACCCTGTAACTACCAGTAAATTCTATTAAGACTTATTTTTTATTCACTAAAGTTTCTAAATAAACATAAAATGAGAGCAATCCAGTATATCCAGGCTGTTAAAAGCCAACCCTGGGATCTGCATTAAATGTTTTTGGTAGTAATTAACTCTTTTTCCCTTGTCTAACAACTTTTGGATAGCATAGCAAAGCTCTAGTATAGAAAAAGGAGCTTACTAGGGATCAGAAGAATTAGCAGTTAGTGTAGAGATCATATAATCCTATAAATTGGGGTTCACAAGGCGCTTCTCTCAATTTTTCATTTAATATATGTGGTAAAAAACCGTTGTCTTTTGGATCCAAGGTTTTTACAAGAATACCAATGTATCTTATGTGAAAACACTGTAGAAGCTTACAAAGTTGGTGGCGTTGGTACTATTGTAACTGGTTGTAACAACCATTTGAGTTATAATGTTCTAGTTGTTTTATTTCATATTTTATTTAATAAGTAGATGGCAGTTTTGATTGGATCATAGTAATTGGTTTGCATCGTGGCCCATACTTTTATAAGTGGTGGTCTAATATTTTGATTAATTATCAATCAAATTCCTAAATCCCCATCGGTGCATCTTTTGTCCCCTTAATTTATGGTCATCAAAGCTGTGGTCTCAAATGCCTTATTGCCTCCAAATTTATGTTAGTGTTCTATTCTAAGTCGTCCCATGCATTGTACAATCATTGGTAATATGGACCTATATTTATTATGCCATCTGCTGTTAATTTGGCTAAATCTGTCATAATGCTTCTTATGGAAATGCCGCAAGATCTAGTAATCTCTTTCTGTCCCAAATTAAATATTACAATTTTTATTCTACATCCTTGAGTGCTGCTTAGTAGTCATGGAAAGCACCAATGAGAACTCTGTTAGACGTAGGATATCTGGGCTTGATTGCCAAGTGAAAGAAGATATTTTTACCTGAAAAAGCTGAGAGAACCAATCTAGAAGGAGTACCATTAGCAAGCCGTGAGTCACTAGCAGTATTAAATACTACAGTATTCTCTATTTTTCTATAAATAACACTATTTCCATATATAAGGTTTTTCTGTTAGTTTTTGGTCAATGTTACTTTCTTCATACAGACCTTGTATTTGGTGTGTATCTAACCTGTGCTTTAGGAATATGACGCCACTGCACTGATTTCAACATGTGGTGCTCACTACAGGGGCTTCAACTTGACCTCATGACCCAATTGTTATTAGTATGAATTCTATTAACCCAGTTGTGGAAGCCCATACAGAGGAGGTAATGTAACCCTCTGATGCAATAATGGATGGCCATGAAGCCCTTCAAATTTTTTCAATGAGATTTGTTAGAGGCAAATGGACGTGAATGCTCACAATGGGCTGCTTTCTGATACCATATTAAGTCAATATTGACAATTGAAAGTCTTGGTAAAGGTATGGATGGATCTGCCCACTCCGTTACCAATTTATAACACAAGCTTAACTCCTTATGTAAGGAACTCAAAACTCAGGGACACACAGTAAGGTCTTTAGTGAGTGAAAACAGTCTTGAAAGAGACTTTCTGCTGCTAAACAAATGATGGTTAATATGGAAATCATTTTAGGTGGAACGCCGCCATTTTTTAAAATGCTTACCCAATTTAAGTTAGATATTTGGAAGAATATTTGCAAGTCCGCCAGGGTCAAATTGCTTCATAAACCCTTCCAATGGAACAAATAGTAAGGGTGAGGAGTCACAATTTAAGTGTTACTTGCCCACTGTTTTCACAACCATTTTACTGTTGGAGCTTCAGCGCATCCTGATGCTAAAGTGGCTCAAAGTTGTGTCACTTCCCCTTCTCAGCTGAGTAAACTAGGTAGTCAGACAGAGACACCGCATGGCCTTCAGCCCTGCAGCCATAAATCTCACTTTTTGGTTAACCCTGTTAATTTACTATACTTTGGCAAGAAGCAAATGTGCACAATTTTCTTGATCTCTTCAAAAAATATGATGGGCAGACTGCTGGAGAACGCTAAGTTAGCAGCTGTAATGAATCTTTGGACTCTGATAGTCAGTAGTTAGTTATGCCTAAATTTAAGAAAGCTGGCAGGATCTACTTTACTTCTTGTAATATTATTATCAAGAAGTTTGGCGGAGCTGAAAGTATTACCACTTAAAGGATGGAAATTCAAATATATTTTTAACGCTGATAAACCTATCCAAATATGTGCAAATGCTTTTATTTGGAGGAGCAGAATTTTTTGGGGCTAAAATTATAAACTACATTGACGCCCAGATAGCTCTTCGCCACAGCTGTGAGCCCTACGCGGAATTATATAGGGTTTTGATACCAGTACTGAACAAGAGCATTATTTTATCCAGATGGTAAACTATTCATACCAATGCACCGTCACTTTTGAGGAGCCTAAAAAAAGTCCGTGAGAGCCTTGTGACCCACAACCCTGGTCCATCTTCCAGAATAAAGAATTGGATTGGCCTTCTGGCCTTTGTTTTGATTGGTCTATTCTTACTAAGAGCACTTGTTATTATTGTAAGAACTTGAGGCATTATGAAAATCATTTCTAAAATTGAGTTCTAGACTCAAGGTTTGATAGGTGAACCCCAAGAATGAAGGAAATTTAAGAAAAGGCAGGGCGGAGTATAACAGGGTTTTTACCTCCGCCTCATCTAAAAAATCATAATTAAGATAAACACTCTGAAACAACCTTCCATATTGTGGAAAGCACCCAATGACGGGCTGCTTCTGTCAGTTCATAGAGTAATAGCAGATGATCATGTAGCCATGACTAACTAATCCCGGGAACAATGCAAAATTGAGTTGGTGCTGGAAATAAAATTTGAAGCCTTATGTTTAACATATTGAACAACAAGACTTTTTGGTTGACTCTGGCGATACCCTCAAATTGAATAAGGCCCAAGTGGCAATACCTATTGAGGTTTAAAGGACTATAACCCTCATCTAGGTGAAGAGATTCAGAATTTTTTATAAAAAGTGGACAATTTAAAGGTCCACACAATTCACTCTCATGATGCTTAATTTTTGAGTGTAACTACATTAATAATAAAAGTAAACAAGCTCAAGGGCAGATCTATTGTAGACTGTGGGGCACTGGTAAATATTTTTTACAAAGCTGAAAAGAGAATGGGCTTTACTACGGATATTAACCATTGTTAGGTTTATGGCACCTCAGGAACCAGCTTACAAAGCAGGAAAGAGCCTACTTTGCTTTGCCACTGCAGTTTTGTTCCTTAGTACTATCTCCCCTTTACATCGTCTTCCCAAACCAGCATTATGACTTCCTCCTTAAAACTCCATTTATGAGAACCCATGGATTCAAAGCTGATTTAAGGATGACACGCTACAAATACTGGGCCATTTTTCCAATATTATATATATGGAAGTATGAGGTCCCCACGCCTAAAAACAGAAGTTTGTTAAAATTACTTTTAAGAATGGCATAGTGCAAATTGAGTATCAGTGACTGCATGAGCTTACTCATAATTTACCTAACCAAATCTTAGAGTCTAAGGGTATTCTAATATGTACTAACTGTAGATTAAACATTTCTAGCGGGCCACCAAATTTACTATAGAGACCAAAATGTAATTTGAAAATTCTCCCAGGGTTCTATGGAAAAATAATTACGCTGTTTTTCAAATCTAGATTATAAGCAGTCACCTTCCTGGGATTATTCATCCCAATCTTGGCAAAGTTAAGGTACTGCTAGCCAACCTATATGCATACCCTATATAGATCCAGAGACTCAACTTGTTGCTTTTGTACTTCTACTACCATTTGAAGAAGTCCTAAACGCTTTATGAGTTTGGTCACTTTGATGAACTATGCCTTAGAAATTATACTGATCAATCCGTTTGCTCTTTAATTCTTTATTAGGCCTCTATGGGTTAACGGAGGAGGAGAAGGACCAAGCGCTGGCCCTTTTCAAATAGTACAACGTTATTTTTGTAAAAGATGACTGTGATATAGGTTGTGCACAGGATGTACTTCATCATATTAGTACCAGAAATCATCTGCTAATTTATCTTTATCTGATTAGGTGTTCAAAGGCGCAGATGATGTTGTTAGTACTGAAAATACTCATCTAGTGCAGCACAGGATGTTAGTGCTCTCCAAGATTCCTTTGGCCTCCCAAGTGTTGATTGTCAATAAAAAAGACAGTTCTGATCTTGTGGTAAAAGGCTATTGGAACTTTATTAGCCTCACCAAAAAGGATTCCTATCCTTTAAATATATAGATAATGCGCTATACCTCTTAAGCAGCGCACAACCTTTTTCAGCCATGTATTTAATATCTGCCTGATGGCAGATAGAGTTGCCCAAGAAGGAGCAGGAAAAATGCTCCATGAATACATCCCAGGGCATCTACTAACCTTATAGGAAGCTGCAGGGCTTGCAATGCCCTCAAAACTTTTCAGCAGGCTATGGATAGTATCCTCAGAGATTTAAGGTTTCTATGTCCTTGTGCATTTAAATGTTATCACCGTTTTCTCAAGGAAGTTTAATAAACATATGAAACATTTGGAAGAAGTTTTCAGCTGCCTCGCCAAGGCTGATTTGAAGATCAAGCTGCATAAATTAATTTTTCCAAGAGCAGCTAGAAGATCTGGGGCTTGTCATTGATAAATATGGCTTGCAGCCCCAGCTAATGAAGGTTGAAGCTATTGAACGCATGGCGCAACTTATTAGTAAGAGCAACGTTCAAGGGTTTCTTAAAATGATCAGCTCATACTTCAGGTTTGTAGAAAACTTCAGAAAGATAGGTAAACATTACTTCATCTTCTTAAAAATGGTGAGTCTTTTGAGTGGACAGAGACCGTCAGTTAACCTTAATACACTCAGGTTTTACCTCATCCAAGCACCACTGTTGATGTATCACAATCTTAAAACACATTTATTATTCAAATGGATTCTTCTCTCACCGCTATCAGGGCGGTGTTATCTCAAGTTAAAACTGACTAATTGAGCACCCAATTGTTTATTCTAGCTAAATTGGACATTCATTAATGGAACTATATGTTAACTGAGAAAGAGTGCCTGACGGTCATTTACACATGTAAACAATTACAGGTTTACATACACAGAGTACATTTTACCATAGTAACTGACAGAACCTCTCTTTGTTGGTTACAGAATCTAAAAGATCTGGAAGGGCGGCTGTCTAGATGTACTTTGAGATTACAAGCCTGCAATCTGAAATTCAGCACTGACCAGCATCAAGAATCAGAACGCTGACAGGTTATCTCGCCTGCCAATTGTGGCCTTGGTGGCCAATTCGGCCAATAAATTGTATAAAAAGATGCAGATTCAACAACATGATAATGAATTAGCGGATGTTCAGCGCTGCTTAGAGAGTTTACATAAGGACATGGTTGTCCAAAATGGTAAGCTTAATAAAGTACTGTTGGAAAATTACTTTTCTGGTGACCGTGGGCTCTGCTAGTGTGCCAGGCCAAAAGTTATGAGACTGCTTGGCCCTTTCTGTTTCTCCTTCATAGGAGTACCAACCCCCTACAAGTCCACGTCCAACCCACCAACCCAGCAGGACAACAACTTCGCCTTAGTAACATTGGCCTCTTGGGAGTGCGCCGGTGGTCCTCAGCCCCCTTCCTGGGCAGCCTGCCTCTTTGCTCCTTCTCCTTCGTGACCAAATGCCAGCCCCTCTCAGGTGTGCCCTGACATGTTCATCCCCCATCTTGGATGGCTATGGCACTTCCACGCTGCACCACCCTCATGGCTGACGGCCATCAGCCCCTCATCATTGGTGGCCTGTACGCCAGGTTCCTATTGGGGTTTCTTTTAGGACTGAGGTATGGGAGCTGGCATCGTCAGCCACTCCAGGCGTGTCACCCCGCACCTGCCTCAGGGATCTCCTGTCCCATCTTCCCTTAATCTAGAGGATGAACTACTAACAACTAACAAAGGATGGGCGAGAGAGATCTTTATTAAAAAGGGAGTGACAACTATTTATACTTAGACTACTGCACCCATTAAAAACCCATTGGCCATCTAAGCTGAAACCTCATCCAATTATCAGTCATCTGTGGTACTGATTCCCTCCCAATCCATATGTCCCAAAAAATTGAATATTATTATGACTCATCCTTGGCACAATTCGCCAGTCAGTTGTACATAAAATATTACTTATTACATAAATTGAGCACCCTCAGCATTAGTCGCCAATACTCATATTTGGGGCAGCGAAATTATCATCATTTGTTCAATATTGGAAACCTCAGCTTTCCATCATAAAATCCCATAATGGACTGATGATTGGCAGTTGGCGTCAAACTAGGGTTTGTCTAAATCTGAACAATTAGTAATTAATTGGTTGAAATCCTTGGAATTAATTGCTGGTGTCAACTTTCAAATACCATTACTATTGAGGACTATCCCCGATATTTTGAAAGGGATCCACCCACCCAAATAGGGAGCGCCAATTGGTGATTTTCTCATTAAGATAGTATTAGAAAGAGTGATTGGCCAGCAATCACGCCTGACTAACTGACCTTTTTAATCCTGATACTAACGACAGGCGTCCATCTGGTTTTTTTTCTGATAAGTACTAAGTGATCAGCTTTATAGGATACCCATTAATGGAGCGAACTGATATACTGGACCCACAAGGCAATGGGACATGGCGGTTTCAAAAAAACTAATGATTTATTAAAATAGCACCACTATTGAGAATCTATAAATTTTGGATACTAATGAGACCTTCCGCTGTTGTAAGGAATGACATGTGGATGGGCCCTACCAGAAAGCCACCTCCTATCAACTGATTAAAACCAACTTCGCTTGGCATACTGTTTCTTTTGACGTTGTGGGCCCTCTGTTCAATACGTCAGGCAATTTTTGTACATATTTGTGGCCATTGATCTCACACAAAATGGGTTGATGCCAAAGTGGTTCAGGACTTAAGCGCGACGACAGTGGATAAGTTCATATTAGCAGATATTTTATTGGCATGGATGCCCACAGTTTCTGTTGACGGATAATGGGACTAACTTTATGTACCAGATGATTTAAAGCTTACTGACTTAATTGGGTATATTCGGGTATTGTCTACGCACTATCATTCTGAGACAATGACACCATGGAGCGAGTAGATGGTACCCTCACTAGAACTTTACAAAAAATAATCACAGCAAAGGCGTCCAGTTGGAATCTTTTCTTCAATTTATTCAATTTATTTGGGGTAAGCCGACTAGGGGATGGACATTACCAAAAAAGAAACACCAACAAGTGAACCAAAAACACAAACCAAACGCCCTAAATGAGCGGTGAGACACATAAAAAACGATAAACCAACTGACCAGGTGGAAAAATGGTGAGCTGCTAATCCCACCATGGCGTAAGGGGAAGAGGGCTCAGGGGGCTCATCCTCATCATCGGAGTCCTCCTCATAGGAAAGAGTGTAGGTTATGGCGGAGAGCAATGGTGTGAGGTGATCAGCAACATGTGGGTTGAGATCGCTGATGATTGGATGGTTTTTAAATTACCTGCAGCAAAAATTGCACCTATTTACTGGGATAAACTTTGTTCTGCATGAAGGTGGAGGGAAGGAAGCTGAGATAACAAAGTGGTGGTAGCAAGTGTGATTTTTTTGGCTTGTCTTGCAAAGCAACAGCCACTTTCTGGACGATGGCAATAGTTTGTTTGTAGAGGCTAAGGATGTCACATTTTCTCTGTGGAGACAGGGTTGGGCAATAATGGGAGGAGGGATACCTTTGGCTAGTATTTCTACTGATGCAGCAGCACACACGCAGATGTCAGCATTATATGGGTGATCAACTGCTGCTTTGGCGAGCTGGTGGAGAGAGCAGAACACCTGGGCGCTCAGCCATGGGCTGTAAAAATGCTGAGGGGTCTAAATGGGGTGCTGTACCTGGATAAATTTTTTGATTTGGACATCCATCTCTTCAATAACATTTCCAACCTCATCAGTTTCAACCAATGAGGACTATGGGTTCAAGTCATATAAGAAATTGAAGTTGGTGAATTGATGGCTTTGTCTGTCAATTAAAGGATAGAGTGGGACCAAACTGTTGTCTAAGCTGTCTCCTGATTGGTCAAAGAACAGGTGGCACTGGACTGAGGAGGAGGCTGATTGGCAGTTGCAGGCACCGCAGTGGCAGCAGGCTTTGGGGGAGGGGGAAGGATTGTACCCCATACCAGAAAGGCAGTGGGGTGTGTGGCCAATTGGGGGCCAGATGGAAACAACGCCAGGCCGTTGGAAGCATTGAGAGATGGATACTTACATTTTGAGTGGTCCAACTCAAAGCAGGATGGGCAGATGATCCGCCCACTCTCAATGCGGGCCCAGGATGGGTGGTCAGGGGCAGAGGGAATGATGGTGCGGGGGGAATCAACAAAGCACTTTTGTTGATATTTGGGCTAATTGTGGTGAATGCCTGAGGCCCAGAGAGGTGAGAGACCCCATTGGGGGCCACAAACTGAATGATTGGGTTGGATCCATATGAAGCCAAACCTTCCATCAACTCCTGATGGAGCAATGTGGGGGGAAAGTTCATGGGCAACCCCACAAATTGAACCACCATAATGGTGTCCGTGGGGAGCTGGGTGCACGTTGTTGGTATAGGGGTGCCCTGGGACACCAGAGGCACAGTGGCCGAATTGGCGGCATCAGCTTCACAAGTGAATCCTAGATCAAAATACCCCTTATAGGGGCGGAAATCTATGAAACTGGCTGGTAGCATCACCGCCTGGGCCAGGTCAATAATTGCTTTCTCAGCATATGGGAATAATCTCAAATATTCAGCCCAAAGGCCAGAACGCAGCTGGGATTGGTGGAGAACAAGTGGGCTGTGAGACACTACCTGTGCTCATGCAATGTGGATGGCGAGATCCTTGGATGGAATGAACTGACCTGAGGATGTGGTGGGGCTATATGAACCAGTATGAGCGCTTTTTTCATCGAACAGAAAACGCTGGGTGGTGTTTCACTGCTGCCCCACATGGGAGCAGACGGCAGAGAATTTGAGGTCATTGGGAAGTGAATGAGGGAGGTAGTCATAGGATATTAGACTTGCTTTACTTTTTTACTTAATTAAAATCGCCTAAAAGTTACTCCAAGCGA
This sequence comes from Massospora cicadina, assembly GCA_022478985.1. Classification (NCBI taxonomy): domain Eukaryota; kingdom Fungi; phylum Entomophthoromycota; class Entomophthoromycetes; order Entomophthorales; family Entomophthoraceae; genus Massospora; species Massospora cicadina. The sequence goes on from JAKSZP010002683.1 coordinate 219,385, forward strand.
AAAAAGGGGAGCTTGGAACCTTTTTTTGCCTTTCACCATTTTTGCTTATAATACCTTATTATTCAGCCATGAGGCATTCTCTGTTCACTTTACTTTATGGGAAACAACTGGCGCTTCCCAAAATTTATATTCTTGTTTTAGTCAAACCTATATGACTCCCTCAAAATATTTATTTACGTTGGTGCAGATGTTAGTTCAACTACAAAGTGCAGCATATTATAATGTGTTGTCTCAAAAAAAGTTCTCACATAAGGTATAATAAAGACTGGTGTCCTTTACCCTACTTTACTGTAGAGGAACTGTTTTGTATTACAATATCTATAGATTGGGAAGAACTAAAAAGTTAGAGCACATATGGAAGGGCCTTTCAAGATCAAGAAGACACTATGGATGCTTACACTTTGAAGGATCCTGTTAAAGGTCACTTAACTAAATAGGAGCATGCTAAGTTCTTGGAAAATCAGCAAAGTTCTTCAAATGGTCCCGAGTTCTTAGTGAGTTAATTGAGCCACACAGCTTTTCTCCCTGATGTTTGATCAAGTGGGAAATGTTGTTGGTTTTATCAACCATTTGGGTTATGTTTTCCAATTATTTTATTTCATATTATCCCTAATAAGTAGATAGCAGATTTGATTTGGGCATAGTAATTATTTTGCGCCGTGGCCCATGCTTTTATAAGTAGTTTCCTAATGTATTGATTTACTGTTAATTAAATTTCTAAATTTCTCACTGGTGCATCTCTTGTTCCCTTATTTATGGCCATTAACGCCGTGGCCTCAATCATCTTATCTCCTAATTTATGTTATCGTACTATTATAAGTTGTCCCATGCATTGTAAAAGCATTGGTAATAAGGTCCCATATATTTATTATGTCATCTCCTGTTAATTTGACTAAATCTGGCATGTTGATTCTTATGGAAATTCTGCTAGCTCTAGTAATCTCTTTATGACCCAAATTAGATATTATAACCTTATTTTACCATTATTGGGTGCTGTTTAGTAACTATGGAAAGCACCAATGAGAACTCTTGTAGACGTAGGATATCTGGGAGGGATTGCCAGATTAAAGGGAATAGTTTTACCTTAAGAATCTTGGAGAGCCAATCTAGAAGGAATACCATTAGTAAGCTGTGAGTCACTGGCAGTATTTAATACTACAATATGTTCTCTTTTTCTATAAATAACACTATTTCCATATATATATATGGTTTTTCTGTTAGCTTTTGGTCAAGGTTACTGTCCTCATACAGTACCTTGTATTTGGCGTGTATCTAATTTATTCACAGGAAATATGTCGCCTCTGCACCAATTCCAACAGGTACTCTCATTGAACAACAGTAATTCATTTAGAGAGGTTTTTAGGTATTATATGAGTCTATTTAAATTATAGGGATTCATTTTTTTATATATGATTAGTAGAATGGCTTATTTTTAGTAGCTATGGGGTCATCAATTTTGTAAAAATAATAATCATCCATTGTGTCAACATGGTATGGGTTATAGTTAGTAAACGCTGGGACAATTATGGGTCAATATGTGCTGGTAGCTACTAGAAGGATGTATGGCACGAATAAATATCAGAAGGTATATGGTTTTGACTAGTATATCCCATGGCTTACATTTCACTGAAGCAATAAGCGCGTCAATCAAGCTTATTGCTTTAATGCTTGGCTTAAATCTCTCAAAATATGATAAAAAATATGATTGCTTTTAAAATGATTAGTTATTTTATAGGATAATGATGTGCTAAGAGAAGATTTGAGCTTCATAATGATGACTCAGCACTCTCAGTAGCCACAGGCTTCAAGAAATTGATGCATCTGTTGGAATAAATTTTTTATTGAGGGAGATAAGTGTGGGGATGCTTTCAGAAATTTAACATGTCAAGGAATGACTTAGCTTCTGTTGGAGGTATTCTGATACTCACAATAACATCCATAGTCCACATGGCATTGAGATTATAAGTATTTAGGAATAAGACACACTTTGTCATGAAAGTGAAAAATGAGACTTATACTGGCCTGCCAGTTGAGGTGCGTGAGCACCCAGAAGGTAAGCCAGAATTCCAAAGGTATTGTTGCTCAAGTGACTTGAAGGTGGTATAGAAGGTGAGTGAACCACGAATGGCGACTCAAGATGGTGGTAAGGAGCAAACTGGCACACTGCCAGGTAGTTACTTCTCTAGAGCCGGAGGATGTAGGCGTGGAAAGCTTATTTGATATGAAAATGGGTCTGGGTTCTGCTGTAGGGTTGTTGACGAGAGGGTGGGTAGCAAGATTGTGAAATCTCACCCATCAGGGGGGTAAAGCCTCCAACAAGAGTGACAGATCATTATGCTAAATAGCTTTGGCAAGCGGGAATTGTATAAGGAGGCCCAAGTACAGTATGTCCAGTCCATGACTTTAGGCAACATCGTTATTATGATAGTCACAAGAGCCCAGTCATTGCATAACCCAAAAACCATTTTTAGGCCAGGGTTTGCGGTGGTTATCAAGGGAAAAAATCTATTAAAAAGCAAATTTATTTAGTGCAGGGTTTTTTTATTGCATAGTAAGATATAGAATTAATCAACAATAGTACCTTTCAGGTATGATTTCATAAACACTTGATCACTTAGGGTATAAGATGGTGTGCATGAAAGTAGGGCCTCAATTTCTGACCTAGAATAATGGAACTCAAGCGAGAATTATTTAAATTTATGTGGCCATGTCAGTGGAAGACTGAGTTATTTTTAATTTGGCCTCTGAAACCCAAATCAAATTTTTATTCACTATTGTGTCTGCCTGAGTGGTGGCAACTCACTCAAAGAGTGGCGGGAACCTCCCAGGGCCATTCCAGATATAGGGATGGTCCCAATAAGTTGAAAACGGGTTCAGGTTACTCAGCCCAGCCGCCTCCAGTTACCCAATTTGTTTGCAATTTTATGACATTCATCAGCACTGGCCCCACCCCAAATAGAGGGTTCACCTTCCTTTATTGATATGGCAGAACTCAAACCTTGCGTCAGGGAGGTACTCACTTTATTCTTCCCATGGAAGTCCCTTTCTGCTGCAACTTCAGCGCAAACCATCTTGGTATGCTTTATCAATTTGCTAGTCATCAAAACGGGAATGGGTGGAGGGACCATCAGTGGATAGGCCATAACACACCGCTCTTCTACCACATGGGTGAGATCGCCCTGTGTGACAAGGGGGACAGCCGCCCTCTTTGGACCCTTCTTGGTGGGAAATGAGAACGCCCCTTTAGTCCAAGCACAAGGGAATCTCCCCCAAACTAACATTATCATTTCCTTTTTCAAGAGGTGTAGCACCCCTACTGAAAACGGGTAAGGGCGACGCTCTTGTGAGCTTTCAGTATCTTTATTAACATTAGTGTTTTGACCTTTGGGGGCCAGGGGGCCTTGGGGTGAGCAGCACGGAATGCTTTGACAAACTCATAACAGTTTGCACAGTCCCAAGAACCAATCCAGCTATTTTCTTAGGCTTGGTAACCTTTAAAGCGACTAAATATTGGACCAATCAGCGCAATCATTGTGAAGCCAAGATATAGTCGACCTCAGCCTCTTCTGACCCCTCAATCACAATCAACTTGGTTTCAACGGAATTGGGCCCTTGAATAGGGACAATGGGAATACATGGAATTGGGGTGTTGCTACAATGAGCCTGCAACTTCAAGTGGAACGCACCATTCCCCAGGTCTTCTTCTACCAAATTTACCCCAGAAAATTTGCTCACAAACTTGCAAGAGGTCAACTGCATTTGCAAGTGGCGCGTGTCCAACATAACATGTGACGCCGCCTTAATATCTTGTGCTGAAAGGCGCTTCCAGTTGGCAAACCGTTTTAGTTATTAATAGCCTTGGTTATATGTTCATGGACCAAGGACTGGGTGGCGCGGATTTTCTATGCATGCCAGTTGCAGATGGCACCTCCAAATTAATGCATGGTCCTACCAAAAATGAAGGTCTATAACCTAAAGCGGCTTCACAAGGGGAGAAGACTGTGGATGCGTGGGTTCTAATGTTATATGCAAACTGAGTGAGTGGGGGATCTTCCGCCCAAGTATTCTGAGTGGCTGCGGCGTAACACCAGAGATGTTGCTCTAAAATTTGATTTAATCGCGCAATTTGGCTTTCTGACTGAGGATGGTACACAGTAAAATGACATGGCATAATCTTCAAAATTGACAAAAGGTCATTTTATAATTGCGCCATAAATTGAACAAGCGGTCACTGATTATTTCCTTTAGTAACTGAAACATGGAGAACACATGCTTCACGAACAGTCTGGCCATCTCCTCAGAGGTGATGGCTGAGGAAAAGGGTATAAAGAGGGTGAATTTTGTGAAGCAATCTATGACTACCTGACGGCTGTAAATCTATTGGAGCTTGGCAGCTTGACAATAAAGTCTACTGACATGGAAGTCCATGACCCTCAACCGGCTGCATGGGGTGAAAGAGACCATTCTTGCATGATCTATCTGACTTGGCCTGCGCATGTCACACAATTTGAGATCCATGCTGGTATATCTTTTGACAGTCCTGGCCAGTTGTAGGTCTTCTTGATCAGGTTGAGACACCTCTTATTGCATAGATGCCCCACTGCAGGGGGGTCATGGTGTGCACAGATGACTTCGTCATGGAGAAGGGGCAGCACTCACAAGTGCGACATAAATTTGACAAGCCCCTCAGCCAAGGAGAACAGTAATTTCTTGTGCGTTGGGAATGCTAACTTCTCCAACAACTCAACCCTTCCATACAAGCTGTTTGGGCCACTAGGACCCTCAAAACCAGGGGCATGTCCAAACTGAAATCCGCCACTAAAATTGTGGGAGGAGCAATAGCTAGAATTTGCGCTGGTGTGATTACTGTTATAAAATCTCTTTCGTCTGCCTCCACCAGACAGAGAGCTGAGTATGACTCAGAAAGTTGGGAAGCACTTAACTCTCTCTTTACAAACTCTTACTTGAAGTTGAAGCTGCATAAGCCATGATATGTATGAGCTTGTCAGTGCGCCAACTTTTGCAGCTTGCAAAAGTACAGGAGAGCTTGGTGATCAGTTCATACAGCTACCTCATGTTGAGCTCCTTGCAAAAGATACCGCCAGTGAGTTAAAGCCCACACCACGGTGGCCAACTCTTTGCTGTAGATGGCCCAGGACTTCTCAGTAGAAGTAAACTTAAGGGAGAAATAGCGACTTGGTGTTCCAAACGTTCTTATTCTTGAAGCAGAACAGCCCCCATTGTGGTGGAAGACACATCGCATACTATGATATATGGTTTATAGGTCCGCATGTTTAAGGACAGGGGGCAATATGAATACCTCCTTGATTGATTTGAACGCCTTTTGGCATTTGGGAGTCCAGAGAAAAGGAACATTTTTTACCTGTAAGGGGGTGCAGCGGCGCGACCAGCTGCAAAAGTGCAGGGGAAAATTTTTTTAGGAAGATCATGATACCCAGAAAGTTCCTCAACTGTCTCTGTGTCATGGGGTAGACCATTCACGTATAAATTTGAGTTACTGTGAAGTACAGCGTATCTGTCTTTTAGAACTAAATACCCAAGAAACTAACTTTTTCTTGCTATAATTTTTACTCAAATGGCTTAACAAAAAGACACGCCTTATGCAGATTGCCAACACCGATTCAAAATCCTTCTTCTGCTGTTCTTGGGTGGGAGAATGAATTAGGATATTGTCAATGTATGCTACCATACATGTGAATCTGAGGTCACCTAGCACACTATCAATCATCCACTAAAACGTTGTGAAGGATTTATTCATCCATACGGCATTACCTGAAACTGAAATATATCTCTCCTTGTCCAAATAAGGGTCAGCCACTCCTGGCCTTCAGCTACTCAAATCTGGTTAAAGGCACTTATGAGATCAAGCTTAGAAAACATCTGGGCTTCACAATCACCTGACCAATGGTTTGATCCAGAGGGAGGGAGTAGGGGTCGTGCAATGTGATATTATTCAGGTGCCCTTATTCCACACAGGGGCGCAGCATCCCGTCGGCTCTTTTTGTGAAGACAATGGGTGAGGCAATTGGGGAAGTCTCCTTAAATACATAACCTTTCTTGAGCAAATCTAGTCATGCATCCAAAGCCTTATTCTCCCCCGCAGTATAAGGGTACAGTGGGCAATTAAAGTTAATCACAGCCACCTTCATACAAAAGACAAGTCAAGTTTTGTGTGGCGGAAGACAGTTCACTTTGTACAAATTGAAAATATCTTGGTAGGCCATCAACACTGGAGGGAAATCTGGCGAAAGGCCCACAGGGAAACGAGCGTCATGATGGAGCCACATTTCTGGGATTTGCAAAAAGTATCAATCATAGGAAACTCACCCTCTACCTGGGAATTGTTGAAAGACAGAGTGTTTGAATCCAAATGGATTTTCATTTGCTGGCGCCGCCATCATCCTACTCCTAAAATGACTGGGAATACTAAGTTAGGCATCGCTGAAAATGGGTCACAGAAGCTGAATTGACGGACCAAGAAAGTCACTGGGCGCCGCACCCTAAAAGTCAGCTGCGCAGCTGATGATGAGACTACACCACTGGACTCAGGTCCAAGTCCAATTCAAGCTGGTGTTCTAGCTTCAAATTTATGAAGTTACCCGCCGCAACCATGTCTACCAGGGCCTCAAAGGATACCTGGTGCGCCCAGATCCAAATTTCCATTGGTAATAAAAAATAGTCATAATTTTTTATTGACAATGTTGCGCAATACGACTGACAGGGTGGAAATAACAATCAGCTTTGGCACAAGAACAGGCTTTGTAGGAGGGAAGTCATCCAGACCAAGGGGCTGACTCCCAGTCCACTTGAGCTTCTCGCTCATCAACTGGGGACTGATGAATTTGGAGATACTTGGTCAGATGTAAGGGTTGCCTCTCCCATTGAAACAAAGCGGATACTGAAATTACATCAGGATTAAAAACCATCTCTTTATTCACATATCCTATTATGAAATGAGCTATCCACTGCACCAGGGATCTGGTAAAGTGTCGCTCTGATGGAAGTTGCTGCTATACACATCTGGTCCACCATCTACGCCGTGGTGGCCCAAATGGCATGGTTGACAGATTGTAACTAAACGCAGCTCAGAGTACTGCTTGAATAACGTCCAGTGGTAAGCCAAGGTCAGTAACTTGCTCATAGAATGATGTCATAAAGAAAGTTACACTGGATACCTCAGCGCAACAAAACAGTCGGTGTAAGCAAGCAGAAGGCGACACCAGCACCTACAATGCTGAAGATACTAGTGATATCAAAGGAGTTGATTTGACAGTTTGAATGGCTGAATGCAAAAGGCTCCATAACCACTAGCAGGCGTCGCTTAGATGGCGTCCAAGAGGGCAACGCTATGTTAGGCATCCGTCATAGAAGTGGATCCTACAGGGGTGAATGAGAACTGCTCCTGCATCTTGGTGAGGGCGTCAGGCATCTGGTTACTGATCTCAACAAATGGAGCATATAAACCTACCGCTTTATGGTGTTTACTACTGAGTAGGGGTTTTCTGTGATGGACTTGGTATTGAGAAACTCTCTCAACGTCACCTGGGAGCTACTTACAAACTTGACTACTGACCAAACAAACAACAGGAGGTGATTCACCAACTTTAAGTTCATACAATAGATAGAAACTACTGCATCGCCCACTTCAAGGGGGAGTTCAGAAATGGCAGGTAACAATGGTTTGTCAAGTATGTCATGAAAGTGGCAAATGCGATTTATACTGGCCTGCCAGTCAGGGTGTGTGAGCACCCATAAGGTAAGCCAAAATGCCAAAGGCACTGCTGCTTGGATGACTTGAAGGTGGTATGGAAGGTAAACAAACAACAACTGGTGACTCAAGATGTTGATAAGGAGCAAACCAGCACATGGTCAGATAATTTCTAATAAAGAGCTGGCGGATTTGGGTGCAGAAATTTTATTTGCTATGACAACAGGGCTGGGCTCTGCCGTAGGGTTGTTGGAGAGAGGTCAAGTGGCAATATTGTGAATTCTCGCCCAGCAGGGAGGTAAAACCTCTAAAAAGAGTGACAGATCCTTATGCCTAATAAGCTTTGTCAAGTGGGAAGTGTTTAAGGAGGCCCTGAGTATTGTATGCCCAGTTCATGACAGTAGGAAACATTGTCATTATGATGGCCACAAGGTCCCAGTCATTATGCAACACAAAAATCAGTTTGAGGCTGGGTTTTGAGGTGTTTACCAAGGGGAAAAATTTCTAAAAAGCAATATATTCAGTGTGGGGGTTTTTTATTGCAAAATAAAAATAAAGAAATGACTGATAATCATATCTTTCAGGATGATTACTCAATAACTTGATCACTTAGGGAATAAGATGGCGTGCAATGGTTTGGAGGCCCCAATTTTTCGACCTAGAATGATGGAACTCGAGTGTGAAATATTGGATTCATGTTTCCATGTCAGTGGAAGACCAAGTTGATCACATTTAGTCCTCTGGCTCCTGAATCACGCTTCTATTGTGATTTCGCTTTCTCAAGCATTGGTATATCTCACTTGACAAGTGATAGGGGCCTCCCAGGGCCATTCCATGTAGGGATGGTCCCAGTTAGTTGGAAATGGGTTCATGACACCCAGCCCAACCGCCCCCAGTTTCCCCAGTTTGTTTGCAATTTTATGACATTTAGCAGCACTGGGCCCCACCCCAAAAGGAGAGGGTTCATCTTATTTTGTTGATCTGGCAGAACTCAAACCTGGCGTCAGGGAGGGACACACTTTATTCTTCCCATGTTGGTTCCTTTCCACTGCAACTTTAATGCAAACCACCTTGATACACTGTATTAAATTGCCAGTCATCAGAACGGGAATGGGCAGAGGGCCTTCAGAGGGTAGATCATAAACCACCGCTCATCTACCACATGGGTGAGATCGCCCTGTATGACTAGGAGGACGGTCGCCCTCTTTAGACCCTTCTTGGTGGGAAATGGGAATGCCTCCCAGTCCAAGAGCAAGGTGCGCTCCCCCAGACTTACACTTGAGGAAAGCTGCAGAAGATTATTGATACTTGAACATAAATCCCACTCTGGCACTAAGCAAGAATTGGCAATAATCTCACGGACGCCTCTTTGTAATGAGGAGAGGCTGTTTGATATAGTTGAGAGTGGCTATATCTGCCATTCTTCAGAAGGCCCATAATTAGAGAGGGCCTAATAGTGCACCTAGTAACAGTGTGCGGCTTCCATATCTCCTATTTAAATTCCGCTGGTGGACTTTTGGACTTTCCAATCAGCTGTGATAACTTCCAAAAATTTGTTCTGGGTAAGCTGGTTGGGTTTATCAACTTAAATTGGATTCAGGGCGGGGATCAGAGTTTTCATACCCATGGATGGGGGTTATTGGAATATCTCTCTAAGGGGAAATCTCTTATTCTCACCATTGATAATGCTTGTACAGAGAACATTAGGGGATTTGCACTCAAAATTACCAAAATCAACAAGTATGACCATCTATTCATCATGGTACTTTTATTAAAGGGACAGACTCTTTAAAACTTAATAAAAATTGGTAGTTTTCTAGTTTGAAATTTTTTATATAGTAAGGAGAATACAAAATACCCCTCGAATTTTACTATAGGCATAGGTATTAGCTTTTATAATAATATGGGAGAGTGTGGCTTGTCTCACAAACTACTATATCTAGATGACTGTTGATCAAATATTATCAAAGATGCCAAGGACTTAACCAGAGTCATTTCTTAGGTCTTCAGTTGTTCTCTAGGGCCTTTGAAAGTAACTACCATGTATGGCTCATCTGACAATTCAACTTGAAGGTTTTCAGCAACTTTTTTGGGCGCCAAAATTTTCACTCCAATATCCTCTGAAATTCCCCATTTAATAAAGTTTTTCAACCATCGCATCTGTGACACAAGTAAAGCATCTGCTTTGTATTTATTCATTGGTTAAACATGGTGATTCCACCCCTTTCAGAGATTTGATCTTAGTATTCCAGTTATCTGCGAACCTCTCTGAAAATGTCCCCAATTTTGCCTAGGTATGACTTTGTGGATTTAGTAATAATGAAGGAATTGGTCTGTCCACTAGCTCAGAGTCAAGGTGAGATTATTATAGAGGGGCGGCGGCCACCCACCACTCATCAATAGTGTGCCCAAATTCCACTATCTTCTTCATTGTTAGTGCTTTGGGACATTTTTTTTAAATAAAAGGTATTTGGCGTCCTGTCCATCCTGATGGCCAAAGTAGAGACCCTTACATTATCCTTTCCTTGAAAACAGGGTCTACTCCCCCTTTGGGGACTACACCAACGCGTATTTTTGTGCAGTAAAGGGATTTTGATGGCAGCAATACCAGTGGGCTTAAGGCGGGGCATGAGTGCATCAGATTTTATGCGTGAAGTCCTCATTTAGCTAAAAGCAATTGTCACAATCATGATCATGGACCCAGATGTTTTCATATGATGGATATCCTTTCTAGGGCGCCTTGTATTGAATTCCCACTTGATTCTCTGAACTTCCAAGACCTCTTCACATCAAATTATGGTACTCCTTCTATTAAAATTTGTTTGACCTCAGCCGGTTTTTATGTTTGAAGGGAGACAGTGTGAAAGGCCATGTGGATTTTCAAATGAGGGGAAATTCACATGGAAAGACCCGCTAGGAACCTTGCTGAGGGAAATGGGCTGGATTTTGCACATCATCTTTTGACATGGAACTTTCATTAGTTAGAGATTCTTTGTACCTATTATCATGGGGTCACCTACCTAATAGTTAGAGGATGCATAGCATCTTTGGTAAGCATATCTCTATTGGTGTCCTTAGTGGCTTTTGACAGCTGCTTCTGAAATTTTAATTATATTTTTGGATGTGTGTTGTAAAGATGTCTGACGCTGGAATATCAGAGCATATCTGAGGGACAATAGTGAAAGCAGGAATTTTAGCCCTTATTGGTATACATTGGCAACATTCCCTTAATGCATGGAGGAAGTTATTATTTGTGAACTGGGATAATGGAACGTCAGCTGCCCAAGTGTCCTGTGAAGCAGTAGCTTAGCAGTAAGATACTGTTCAAGTGCTGGTTGGTTTGCTCCTTTTGTACATTGGATTGTGGGTGGTATGCCAATGACCTCACAGTTTGATTTTAAAACCTCACCTAAAGCGTCCCAGAATTTTAAAGTGAACTGTGGACCTCTGTTAATTATCACTTCTTGTGGTACTCCAAATGCGTTAAAAACGTGAGACACAATTAACTTAGCCATGTCCTCAGCTATAATTGTTGTCAAGCAAGTGGTAATTATGGCATATTTTGTAAACTTATCTATGACCCCCATGATCGCATCAAATCCCTGGATTGTTGGCAGGATTACAATAAGTCCACTGATACCAATGTCTAGGGTTCTGCTGCCTGTTGGAGTGGATGAAAGAGTCCTTTCTGGACCATCCTATCCAGTGTTGATCACGCTAAGAGAAAACAGCATTCTAACTAAGTGAAACATCCTTTGTTAAGCTGTTCCAATCTTATGCTCGTTTTATAAAGGTGATGCCTTGATGCTGGGGTGCCCCATGTTTAACGGATCCTTATGTTCCCTTATCACCTGAGGGCATATATTTTCAGGTATCTACGCATAATCAAAGAAGCAAAGCACATTATCCTTTTTGTGAGTACCATCCAGAGGGGCTTTTCTCTGCTATTATATTGTGTCTCAGAGCCTGTCCCTCCTTGGGGTTCCTAATTTGGAATTTAACATGGCATCTAGGAGGGAGATCCCAGTATTAGTCATTGGGGGTTTTTTGTGGTTATTAGTCTGGGGTGGGGGCTGTGGGGCCAGTGTTTGGTTCTATTGTGGGTTTGATAAACGGGTTAGACTTGGAGAGTGGTGATAGCGGCAATGGCAGCTGCTTCCATTGGGTTCCACCAGGACTTGTTCCAGGGGGAGCATCATTAAAAGTTTTACATCTTCTTAGGAATCGGGTATATCGGATGAGCTTAAGCTCAAGATGTCCAGTAGTATGTGCGTCATATCTCAAAAAAACTTATATATTCTTAAATTGAAATTGTGGAGGTAACGGTGCGTCCTGGTTTGTCAATGCACTAGCCTATGTTATTGTGGTAGTACATCAGTGACTTGTGATTTGTAAACACTGTCACCACATATCTGCTCTCTGTAGCAAGTATTACCAGTGCATCATTGACCAGGCGACGGAGGCCAATCCCTTGTCATAGATCGCCCAAGAGCATTTGGTGCTGATGAATTTCCTGGAGAAGTATGATTCTGGGTTTTTCATCCATTGTTCTCCTGTAGCAGAAAAGCCCATATGGCTGTACTGGAGGCATTGCATTCTATGGTGAATAGTTTATATTTTTCAGTGTATTGCAGGATAGGCGTGATGGTAAATATCTCTTTGATGGCGTCAAAAGCCCCTAGGCATTCTTTCAACCAGATGAATGCCGCATCTTTGCCCGTTAGATGTTGGACAGGTGAAAGGTCTAGGATTCCTTGGAAAAATTTTAAGAATGTGACCAACCCTAAAGAACTGCGGAGCTGCTTCTGTATGGTAAGAGTTACCACAATATTATTGCTTCTAGCTTTGAGGGGCTATGACATGTCTATTTTTGAGAACAAGGTTCCCTAGGTACTGAACTTTACCCTAAAAAATTCGCATTTTTAAGGGCTTTGTGTCAGGCCTGCACTCTGTAAGTCGGTGGCCACTGCTGCCAAGTCCTTTTCATTTTATTCATATGTGGGGAGTGAACCAAGATGTCATCAACGTATACCATGTGCCTATAAAACAAAGGTCTCTTAGCGCGTGGTCAAAGACCCTTTAGAATATTTGGGAGCATTTTTGAGGATGAATGGCATGACCTTGAACTAATATATGACAGGGCTTGTTTGAATGGCCATCAGCCATTCCTGCCCTTCCTTCACTTGTACTTGTTGAAATGCATTCAACAGATTTAGCTTCAATAATACCTTGTATACTGCGATTGCTTTTGAGATCTTGGCCTCAAGCAGTAATGGATAAGGTTTGGGAATTGTAGCGTGATTTATTCAAACACAGTCTACACATGGCTTTAGGGTGCCATCTGGTTTCTGGGTAAAAACCACTGGGGATGGTAACCGCGATTTTTTCTTAATTATCCATCCCTTAGATAGCATCTCATCAATCCATTTTATATGGCTTGATCTTTAGCTGTGGTGTAAGGTTAAAGTGGGCAGTTGATCTTAATGAGATCCACCGTCAAGTGAAAACTAGATTAAAATTAGGTGGGGTGGCAGATGGTAAGACCCATTTACATCAAAAATCTCTTTATAGGAATTGAGTATTCAGGGTATTGTGAACAGGTCAGCTATCACTTCATAATAGAAGTATTCCACATTTTCTGATACTGCATTTTCACCTGTCAGGGTAGGAGGTAAAGGGATCTCACCTGAAAAGAGTATGTGAAGATGTGGATGATACATTTGAGGTCAAGGGATACTGGCTGCCAGTGCCACCAATCTACACCCAAGATCATTAAGGTAGAATAAGTCTGAAATTTTCAAGAAGTTGTCATGGAAGTGGTGTCCATAGGCTGAAAGTGTAACGGCTTACATAGGGGCGGTGTGATCATTGGTATATTCAAAACCCCATGACTGGGTCATCATAGTAACTGTTAGATCCAAGGCCTGAGCCACCTTGATGTTGATAAAGTTTCCACAATCCCAAAATACCAAGTTAATAATTTCCGTGCACAATAATCAACTGTGATATCTTTACAAACAAAAAGTAAGCACAATCAAATTTATTGAATGTATTCATAGCTCATATTCCAGAGTTAATAACTAAGTTTAAAGCCAACTTGCCATATTCTGAGGTTTACTGAGGAATTAAAAAGGCATTGCTGCTGCTCAAGCATAAAATAATAGGTCCTAAGTGGGGTCTAATGGGTCCATTGTTGGCCATATGTGGTCAAGGTCATTTTGAAGATTATTTTTTCAGCTTTTTTCTTTGGCATGTTCCATCACTTTAAGTTGGTAAGGAACACCATTGAGGCCTCCAGGTTTACTTGATAAAAAGCGTTTTTGGGAGTTTATTTGCCACTTTACCCACAAGATCTATGATTCTGGATCCCTGGGGGTCAGGCTGCGCTACCAAGATCACAGGGGTGTGATGATGTTGATTGTTAAGGCGCTTAATTGTGGAGATGACTTCTGTCCCATGAAGGCTTGGAGTGAGATACTGAGTTCTTGGGAGGGGGGCACTAACTTATAAACTCTGATGTACAGGGACCAAGTGAGGGCATAGGGGGTAAGAGCAAGTACTTCTGGCACATTTGAGGTAGTAACCCAGTGGTCCTTTTCCACCATGTTGGGCTTAGATGCGCCAACAGCATGCTGGTCTCATTCTTTATCTTTGATTGTTGGCTGGTTTTTCCTTGACATTGTATAGTATAATCACACACTTTAAAAAGAATGGACGGTAGTAATCTGTTTGGGTGGTGGAAGGGTCTTGGTGGGTTGGTTCCCTATTCAATTTGAATCTGGGTCAGTCCTCAATCTGATGAGCCAATCTTTATGCTCCCTCCAGATATGAGTCCCATTGTACCATGCCATGAGGGATCCCGCGTTCTTGGTTGAGGGAGGCCAAGAAAGTGGCAATGGCATTATCCTCTGTGAATTAAAGTAAATAAGCTAGCTGCTGGAATGCCATGGTGTGGTCATATAAGCTCTTAGTATGGGCCATTGGTGAATAAGGAGAATAGAAGTTGAGGCTTTAACGCTGGGGTGGCTAACATTGATGTAAGATCATGAAGAGAGATTGTGAGGACTCCCTTAAGTAGAATCTGGTAAAATATGGTGCAGGCCTATGTTTTTGCTTCTCCTTTCAGGGCATTGAGTAAGTCCAGAAATCGCTGTTCCTTGTAGGCCTCATTAGTTATTGTTAAGGTAGCTCACATCTAAGTTTAGCCAGAACTCCTAAAACCTGATGGGATACCTCATCTGAGGAGCAGGAGGTATTCCCTATCACTGTACATTGTAGGATTGGGCGCTTGAGGGGGGTAATTGGGTTTGCTTTCTGGGCAAAAAGTACCTGTTTAATGATCTAATCAGCATGACCCCTTACCAGCATGTCAGGGTTGCGCGAATAAGGTAAAAAAAAACTTCATTTTCCTGTCAATTAACTCAATTTTAACCGATCTTGGCCCATTGACATAACTGCAGTATTGGTTTTCTGTTAAATTATGTCAGACATCTGATGCACCAGGTAATGACTTGGCTTTCATTGAGGTATTTCAAAAACATTAATAGCATCCAAACTACACAGCATTGTCATTCTAGATATTTTAGAATATGATCCACTTGAGGAAGGTGCAAATTTTACTGATATATGAATATGTATAAGTTCTGACCACTAAGGTAAGAATTGGCATAGTTTCACTAACCCTTGTGATGAGGAGTGGCTGTTTGATCATGTTGGGGGCAGATGTGTCTGTCATTATTAATTGGGCTCATAATAGAAGTTGTCCTGTGTGTACACCAGATAACTGGGTGCATCCGTCTTAACTCTCTAGTTTCAATTCCGCTGGTGTCCAAATTCAACATTTCAATCTGCCTTGGTATTTTCCACTATTTGGTTTTGGGTACAGCAGATTGTGTGTATCATCTGGTTAATCAATTCAGGAAAGGGATCAGCATTTGCATGACCTTGGATAGGGCGCTGGTAGGATAGTTTTCTGATGTGGATTACCTGTTTATCCCCATTGAGGGATGCTAGTACCAAGAACACTGGGGAAATGGTCATGACTATTAACAAAAACACCAAGTATGGCCCTATAAAGGTCTTTATGATCTTTTTAAAGGGGGCAGAATCTTTAGAACTTAAAATCTAATAGTTTTCCAGGTCTGAACTTTTTTTATTTAATAAGAAGTTTACAAAGTAACCCAGCACTCTACTATAGGCAGAGTGTGGGCTTTTATATTGATAGGTGAAGTGAGGGTGTCTCACTAACTACTATGAAAAATTGTTGTTGATCAAATATTATATAAGATGCCAAGAGCTTGTCCCAAGTCATTTATTAGGTCTTCCATTGTTCTCTGGGGTCTTTGGAATTGGATATGGTGGATGGCTCATTTGGTACTCTAACTTGAAGGTCTACAACAACTCTTGTGGGCGCCAAACTTTTTGCTCTAATATCCCCTTTAATTGCCTCATCTGTAAAAGTTTTCTTGATTGTTGCACCTGTGAAACAATTAGGTTTTTCCTGAGGATTTTCTCCCTCAGTTGAGCATGATGGCCCCATCTCTTTCAAAAATTTGATCTAGATCTGCTGGTTTTCTTTTTAACCCCTCAGCGGATGCGCTTGATCTTGCTTTGTATGATTCAGTAGATGTAGTAATGATGAAGAGATTAGTATATCTGATAGCTTGGGGTCAGGGTGAACTTATAATAGGATGGTGGCCACTCTATTCCCATTTATGGTGTGCAAAGTCCACTATCTTCTCCAGTGGTAGTGCTTGGTGGATATTCCCTTACTTTTTAAAAAGGATGTAGCATCCTGTCCAGCCTGATGGCTGAGGTGGGGCCTTTACAATTACAATAGTTGGTGTAGCTAAGTGCCTTCCATTTTTATTGTGATTTAATCCTCTTGGCAGACTGCACAGACAACTTTTTGTCCATTACTACTACAACAATTTTAAGTAATATGGGAAGCCCTTCTATAGGGTACATTATCATACCATAGAAGATCAAATATTTTTAGTATATATTCAAAATAAAAGTTAGCCAACCTTTTGAAAGGTTTTATTTAAGTAAATTTAGGAGATAACCTAATACCTTACCAAAAGCTATGGGTTTGGTTTATATAGAGTGAGATGGGATGGGAGTTTCACAAAGTGCCATCTCATTTTCCAACGCCAAACTTGAGCGGGTTTTATTGTGATATCAAGCATTATATCTTTCTATAATGGTATTAGAACCTTTCAATTTATTTTAGCCCTTGGTTTAGATTATTTTAACCAGTTTCTTAATCAAAGATCCATAGAAATTCACCTGGACTAACTTTGGATTCAGTTTTAAATTAATGAAGTCTCAAGATTAGCCTCCTGTATTAGATGGTTTTCCACTTATTACATTGGCTTTAGCCAACCCCTTTAACTTTGGTTCAGATTTGCTTGATCTTGTGAACATATTCTCAGTCAAGTTATAGATAAAGATGGTTTGGGCTTGGGAATGTTTGCAGATGGGGGATTCAGACAGGGATGGAAGCCACCTATCATTTATCTAGGGTGTTGTAAGTCTGGGGGAGCACCCCCTGCGCCTCAACTGCAAGGAACTCCCATTCAGTATGAAGAAGGGGGTGTAGTTGGCCATCCCTCTTACAACCCAGGGTGATTTAGCCCATGTAATGGATGAGAGGTGGGTGATGGCATACCCCCTCAAAGTTGCCTTTTTTTCTCCTTACCTCACCACCCAAGAGTTGGTGAAGCGGATCAGGGGTGGGTGTGTGGAGGCGGCAGAAGTGAGAGCTCACCACCAGAGGGAGAATAGGTATCTCATCCCCTCAACAATTTTGGGTCTCAATGTTGGGGCCATTCAATTAAATAAATTGAGGTGTGGTGAAATCAAGCCAGTTGCATTATGATTGGATTCAAAGCCCTGCCAGATGTTTCCCTTCCACTGGAAGCGTTGGGTCCAACCCCAGTTAGTTTGAGGGCATTAAATCCATTTGTTAACCAATGGGATCACCCCTATGTGGCCTGGGCATGGATGCAACCTGTCGCCAACTGGACATAAAATCATTGATCCACCAAGTAGAATTATGCTGGAAGGGGAAATTCAGTGTTAAAATTTGAGCAAGGGTTAGCTGGCCAGTGAGAAATTGATTTGGCATCAAATTAGTTAAAAAATTTTGGTCTTTGGAAATAAAATGGATCAGGCTACCCTCAGTTCATGCAAGGTATTTATTTCCTGAGCCCACAGCACTTAATACATCTGTTCCCATGGATATGGTTGGCAGTCAATTTTGTAAATTTTTTGTTTGGTAAACAAATTCCTGCATAAAGAAATTTAGCAAAAATTTTATCTTTTATCACAGCGATCATTAAATGCCATGTTCCCCAGTGTATGCAACAACTGGGCCATAGTAGTCATAATCACCATATTGCTTCCTTCTCTCCTCAAATTGGCATATCAACTATGTAGTCTCTTAGAGGATGTCCTCACTTTTGGATGCCATATGGAGTCAGGTTATACTTTTGCTGTTGATGATTATCTCTCCCCAATAGATGAAATTTTATATCTACTCAACATGCTCATCAACCTGTGGCACCACAGAGAATTTGGGTCCCCCATGGGCCCAATGGAACTTACAGCAGTGTAATCCGTGGCCACTGTGGCGGCCATATTTTGGTTGTTGATAGGTATGGTGGTAATATTGATTGTCAGCCACTATCCCACAATCACATCCCTTTTCTTATCAATATCAGGTCATAAGGACAGCTATTCCCCCAACGTTCTAGTTTGCATTATGAGTGTTAATGCACCCTGAATGGCAAGCTATTCTCAATTTAATTAGCTGGCTCTGTGACAGGTGTGCCCCAGATCTCCAATCTTGGCCATGGTAATGCCCACGGTTTGTTGTCCTACTCAGACTTAAAGGTACCAAGTTTAGGTTCAATTGATAGCTGCATCTGGTAACCTTAAACAACCTTTGAACAATCATATTTCCATGGGGTGCCAAGTCAGCAACATTAGTTGGACCTTATAAAAAAATTTCTGATAATTGTGTATTGATTTGATAATATCTATCAGAAAGATTAATCACCCTAAAATTTAATTTTAGGACCAAGTTTGATTGGTAAAATTTACTTGCAATATCAGGGCTAATTAACAATACTTTATCAGTTAGCAGTGCACCTAGATTATGTGTATAGTAAAGAAAGATAATTAAAATTAATAGGATGACAGAATATTTCCAAAAATTGAAAAGAGGTACAAACTTGAGCTAATCTGGTTAATTTAGTAATGTAGCTTAGTTATGAATTAAGCCACAAGTGCATATTGTACCTGAGTAGTTCAACCCATAAGCCACCTGTTAAGTGGTGTAAGGAGAGAATAATGAGTCAAGGTGGAAAAAGCATTATAAGAAACCCTATAAAGCTAAATTTTGCCAAGTAGGATTGATATAATATAGAGATCACTAGAGATTGAGATAGTGCTGATTCAGGACCAGTTCATCAGTTTCCCATATGGTTGGTATGATATGAACTCTACAATTTCTGGATATATTTTAAATATCCCATCAAAGCTGATAAAATTGATCAGGAAATCTTAAGGAGAGCAACATAGCACTATGAGTGATTGAAGGCTATTGCCACCTTTATCACTTGAGATATTTCGACTTGTGTTTAAACCAACTGTAGGGTCTATCATTATACAGTAAAACAAAGAGTGTTTGAATTAAAGCTCATTACCAAATAACCATATTTTTATAAATGAGGAATCATCCATACTGGCGATCATGGGTGAGGTCACGGATGGAGCCAATAACTAACTTTAAAAATTGGTAACCCTAAAATGAGGACGAGCCACCTGAGGTACCTGAGGCTCTTAGGGAGGCATTTTAGATACTTTATGTCAAGTTTGAGTATTAGATAAGATGGGGCCTGCTGTAACATAAACTTATCCTAGAATAAGCAAAATAGGAAAAGGAAAGATATAAGATAATTATAAATTGTTATTGAACTATAAGTTATTTAGAGATAATATGAAATGATTAGATTATCATGGAATGCTATTATTATAATAGTTTAGGTGATATACTTGATGCTGAGAAATTTTATCCCATGCCATTCTTGTCGCCCTTAACATTTTCAACCTTGTGATACCGCCTCTATGGAGGGTAAATATTATAGTTGACTTGAACCTTGGTAAGATAAACCTTAATGGATGATATACAAAGGCTTCACATAAATTTAAGTTATTTACTGGCTACCCAGTCTTTGGCATGGGTGAGCTAACCAAGATCCACTTGGAACCATGCAGGCTTCCATGCTCAACCAAAAAAGGCTATCATATCAGAGAAAGTTAACACCAGAAAGGGCTATGAAGAATTCAAGTTAGGTTGCACAATGCTGATAAAGCTATGGGAAGGGTAAAGCAGTTCATTTAGAGATTCTTTAGACAAGAATACATGTCTAGAAGATTCCAATGAATGCAAACCATATACATTTACTTACATCCAGCAACAAAGATTGAGCCTGGTGGGTCACACCTTTGACAAGTGGCACCTTAGCATCCTTGATCCCATTTTTAGTGAAAGCTTGGCAATGCCCTCTATAACTGTAATTACAAGGTTAGCTTTTGTAGGAGCATTTATTCCTCATCATCCTTTATTAGTTATTTTAGAGTTTGAATAGGAGATAGGTTAATTAAGTTCAGAATACATTTTACTCGTGCACCAGAGTAAATTTCAGATATAGCCGATTATGGAACCTGGATTACCTTAAATGGGTCGATGGGAATAACGTATGGATCAGAGTTGACAGTTGAAGCCATTAAGGCTTGATTGAGGTCAGATGTTATATCTTTAGTCAAGGCTGACATGGCTATACTGCCTATATAAAGCAAGGTGAGAAGACTTACCATCTAAAACAATATCATTGCAAAAGAATTGGTAAGCATATTCATCTGAGGCAAAGCGTTGGCAGGTGCAAAGCTTTTCTATCTTTTTTAAGACACAGAACTGCAAAAACTAGTAGCAACAGTGGTCATAGGAAAACTGGGGTAACTTACAAAGGGATCCGCTACTGAGTTTAGCTATACCCACTGCAGTCAAAGTGACCTCCCTAAATTCCAATTCCGTTATTGGCGAGAAACTTATAAAACTTCTTACAATAGTCAGTGCTATCACCTAAGTACCAGTAGTTAAATATTAAAAACTGGCACTTATAATGGCCCAGCGTATCAATCCATTAAGCCTTTACTATAGATGAAGTTTAGGTGCCATAGCTTTTTCTGAGCCCTCTTATCTAGATCGTTGTAGATTTTAAGCTTTTTTTAAAAAAACATCCCTCTACCTATAATCCTTTTAAAGTGGAGGAAGGGGTATAGAGTTAGTTATCCAGACTAATATTTTAACTTAAAACCATACCCTTTAAATGGGATCCAGTTGCCTGAGCGGTGATCCTGACTATTGAATCTGAAGTATCCAATATAGATAAGTTATGCTATAACAGATTATCTGAGGTAAGACCTACAACTCGTGCACACTAATCTCTCTAGACTGTGCCAAGTCTTAAAACCAGCCAGATGGACCTCATATAATATGTGGGTCTATAATTGGATGGGGTTCAAATCATACTTATTATTAACTTGATCGAAACTGATATCTCATCATTAGACTTGGTTGCATGCTGAAGCGCACTTGTTATAGCACAAGTGGCAATGCTTTATCATTAATAGTGATGCACTTAGCTTAGAGTTCATATATTTAAAAATGACTCATTCCATATGATACCATTACATCTAACTATAGGAAAGGAGATGAAGTTATAAGGTAATGTGGTTGATATATTAATAGAGATAGGTGATGGCAGAAAGCCTCTTGTACAGATTGCACCCAAGACCTACCCATTTGCTACTGGTTTGGTGAAGGCGCAAGGAGATAACAATAGGGGAAGGTGCAAAAGTATCAGAAGTCTTCCAATACTACTATTAAGCTGGCAAGAAGCCATCAGATTATGGCAGATTAAAATCACCAATTGAGATTAAATTGGGATCCTCGGATAGGAATTAAATGATATCACTTTTTAAATTAGATCCATTTTATACCCTTTTCTCCAAGTTTGTACTACATTGATCAGAAAGCTCATAGGGCAGGTAGCCATAGCACTATCAACGGCCGGAAAATACTACCCCTTTTATAAGGCTCATGGTGGTTCACTTAAGTGAACCATCTTTAAGGTTTATCTATGGGATAGATAAAGTAGCTGCACATCTTGCTAATAATGACCCAACCCCTTATAGTTGAAAGATTATTTGACGCGTAGTTTACTTAGCCGACCGAGAGCTACAGAGGCTTGCCTTATCCTGTGACAGTATATAATAAGTTGTAGCTAAAATTCCACCATATACTTAACCCTTTCAATGATTGGACGCATATATGCGTCCGATTAAAATAAGAAATATTAGATTTATTTTAAAATCTATCGAATATTCGTGTTACAAGGACCAAAAGGAGCTTAAAAGTGTGAGCATCGGCTAAGAAACTTGTGCCAAGTTTAAGGCCAAAAAACGGATGTATTTGAAAATCAGTGAAAGGGTCAATATAAAATGTGGATATCTATAAGCTCACCCTCAGATGTTCATGTCGAGCTCATTGGCACTGCTTAGCTTCGTTTAAACCTAACCGTTATACAGTAATTAAGGTGGACCTTGAAACGAGCGTTCCATACCAAACTTTTAGTTGGGCTAGGGTTCATAACTGCACCCCCTGAAGAGGTAGCAAGGGTACCATCGGCGATCGCATCATAGTTTAGCCAAGGCGGTTAGAATAGCCACCCCAGCCCTTTATAACCCATCTCGATGATAAGCTTACCAAATCTACCCCCTTCAAACGTAAAACTTGGATGTCCATTAAATCCCTAACCCACCCCAAAAGATATCCCAGCATCTTTCTAGCTCTTCCAAAGATAATAGAAAAATCAAAGTGAGCCCTTAAAACACCATTTCATCCCGACCCCACATAGATCGGGGTGGGGAGCTCTATACCCAACCCCTAAACCTTATCCCTCCCGATAAAGGTTAAGGCCCACGTTTACAACCAGGTTAATAAACTTGTAAGCCCGCCACCTTTTAGAGCTCGAAGGTAAGTTGACGAGTAGCCCACCCCGTCATCGGTAGTCAATAAATAACTTCAAACGGGCGGATCGAGTTGGAACGAAGTCAGTTTAAACGTGGGAGCTGTAGGCCTTTAAACTTCCCCCATTATACCGTTAAAAGTTAAACGGGCGGATCGAGTTGGAACGAAGTCAGTTTAAACGGGCGGCCTTTAAACTTCCCATTATCTTCGAGTTGGAACGAAGTCAGTTTAAACGTGGGAGCTGTAGGCCTTTAAACCCCCATTATACCGTTAAAAGTTAATAACTTCGATCGAGTTGGAACGAAGTCGGTTTAAACGTGGGAGCTGTAGGCCTTTAAACTTCCCCCATTATACCGTTAAAAGTTCGTCGGGCGAACGGAGAGCGGTAGAAGTTTGGGTTTACCCCACCCCACTTTACCCTTGACGAGCTGCAACCCGTTAGGAAATTAACCCAGGATAAACTTAAGCCCAGGGCTAGTTAGACTTGGGTAAGGGGATACACGTTAGTTTATTGGATGGCTGGCGAACGGCCCAAACCTCGATGGGAGAGGTTATAGGAACCTCCCCCGCATAGCCGCCTCCATCTCGGGCAAATTCAACGTCTCGTTGCGGGCCAGGGCGGCAGCTAGGCGGTCGAGCTCCGTACGCTTGGATTTGAGGAGGGCGGTGACGCGGGCGTACGATTCCTACGGGTTAAAGGCATAACCAAGCTTACGTCGAGTAGCGCCTTGACTTGGGCGTCAATCTCGGCCTTGGTGGCGGGGCTGAGCTGGTCGTAGTGGGCCGTGTAGTCCACCACCCCCAGCTTCGGGCTCATCCCCAGCTGGGTGACCATCGACCGGGAGAGGCGCGTGGCGTGGGTGAAGTCGTTGGAGGCCCCCGACGTGACAAAGTCCTCGCCCAAGAATAGCTCCTCCGCCACGCGTCCCCCCATGCACACGTCCAGCATGGCCCGGTACTCGCACTTGGAGTAGCTGGTCTTGTCCATCTCGGGTAGCTGCATCGTCAGCCCCAGGCTACTCCCCCGCGGGATCACCGTAGCCTTGTAGAGCGGCTGGGCGCACGGGGTGAAGTACGCGGTGACCGCGTGCCCGCCCTCGTGGTACGCCGTACACTGGCGCTCGCTCTCGCTGATGAACATGGACTTCTTCTCGGCGCCCATCATGACGCGGTCCTTGGCGCGCTCCAGGTGCTGCGCCGTGACGGTTAGGGAGCGCTCGCGCGAGGCCTCGATGGCGGCCAGGTTGATGAGGTTCGCAAGGTCGGCGCCTGGAATCATCAGCAACCTATGCCGTATTATATAGGCTCCGCTTACCCGAGAAGCCAGGGGTCCCGCGAGCGATCACCTCCAGGTTGGCCTCCCCATCAAGCACGACCTTCTTGGCGTGCAGCCGCAGCACCTGGATCCGCCCCCGCACGTCGGGCAGCGGCACGTCGACCTTGCGGTCGAACCGGCCCGGCCGCAGCAGGGCCTTGTCCAGCAGCTCCGGGAAGTTGGTGGCGCCGATGAAGATGACGCCCTCGCTGGGCGCGAAGCCGTCGAGCTCGCACAGGAGCTGGTTGAGCGTCTGCTTCATGAAGCTTGGGTCCTTGGGGTTGCGCCGCGCCCCCACCGAGTCCAGCTCGTCGATGAACACGATGCTGGGCGCCCGCTTGCGGGCGGCCGCGAATAGGTCCCGGACGCGCCGCGCCCCGACCCCGACGTACATCTCGTCAAACTCGGACCCCGACATGAAGAAGAACGGGACCCCCGCCTCCCCCGCCACGGCCCGGGCCAGCAGCGTCTTGCCGGTGCCCGGGGGCCCGGTCAGGAGCACGCCCTTGGGGAGCTTCCCGCCCATCGCGTTAAAGCGCGAGGGATCCTTCAGGAAGTCAACCAGCTCCATCAGTTCATTTTTGGCTTCGTCCACCCCCTGGACATCGTCAAACGACACCGGGGCCTGGGTGTCGGGCTCGAACTCGGGCATGGATTTGTTCCCGGTTTTGGATAGGCCCGTGTTCTCCAGGATCAGGCTGATAAAGGTCAGCGCCAAAAAGGCGTAGGCGAGCCCGGTGCCGATGCTTCTCACCGACTTCCATAGGGACAGCCGCGTGGCTAAACACCGGGTTGAATTCCAGCACCCGACGACGTTACCTTCTTCCACAATGACGCGGATCGGCTGCCCATTAGCCCCCAAGGCCCCTTGGAAGGGCTTCTCTTTGTAGGTTGCGTCGGCTTCCTTTATAGCGCGCAGAAGTTCCTGGTTTGAAGCCATGGGCGGCAAGGTGAGCCCTTGGAAGGCGGCCTTATTTTGGAGGGTGGCCACCACGCGCCCGGCCACCCTCTCACTTTGGCCCAGCTGAATCAACGACAAGACGTAGGCCTCAAGGCATTTAAGGTCGGCCCCCAAATCGTAGTTTTCGAACCGGTTAACGACGATCGAGTGATACCCCGACTCGTAAAGTGCCTGAGAGTGGGTTTCGGATTAACCCAAGTTAAAAAAGTTTTTACTCGGTAAAAAGCTGCCTGCTTAGCGGGGTTGGCGGGGTCTTGGTTCGCCTCACTTTCCAGTTCGCCCAACCGATGCTCAACCTTGGACTTGAACCCCCTAGTAAAAGGCTTGGTATGATCTGCAGCCAACTTGATGAGCATGGGTTTAAATCGGCAACGTGAAGTTTGCGCACTTACGGTAAATGAGGGGGCGGCCGGGGAGGTGGAAGAGGGATCGCCAAACGCCAGTTGAGCCCCCCCGATTACAAATTATGGCCTTAAGGGTTTCCCGATCAACCAGGGCTAAATTTGCCCGCCCATAACTCCCCCGATTGAAGCTGGCTAGGATGCCGTCCGCCTGTAATCCACAAAACTCGTCCCGGAAGATTTTAAATACATCCGGTTTAAGCCAAGGCGGCTCGGAAACCTTGGCTAAAGTTAGCTACCGGCCACCTACCCGAAGTTACCTTGAGAGCTTGCCTGGTCGCTTCGAGCGAAGGGGTTAGCTTGGCGTCCAACCCCCAACCCAACCCAAAAGTTTTAGGGGTCGGCGGAGCGGGTTTAAAATTGGGGCGGTTGGGTTCCGTAAGCGGGGGGTTTAAGCTGGGTTTACAGATCTCCTTTAACTTATCCCTCACGGGGTTTAAAACGTTGCTCGGGATACCGGCCAAGGCTTGGATGAGCAGGGTACCCTACAAGGCTAGGTTACCGACCAACCCATAAAAGTCTAACCGGAGGTGTTGAGGAAGGGATCGGGGGGTAAGTACCTGAGCCATGAAACCATTTGGGGCGGATCCAAAGGTTTGGAGATTGGTTAGCATACCCCGGTTGGATTAAGTATAGGGTGGTAACGGAGGTTAGCTTTTTAGTTTAAACCTGAGTTCTGTGAAGTAGATTCGCCTACAGCTTGGTTTGATTAATAAGGTCTCACAAATCTGGCTTCCCGATTGGATGGGTGCCTCCCCACCACCGTTCGATAAAGTTGAAGCGTTCGGTCAAAGCTTTAATAATTAACTTATCCTTCCTGATTATCCAATCAGATTGGTTTATTCGAAAAACGTTGGAGCCTAATCTTTAAAAGGGGGGTTATCTATCCGTTATATTTAACCTATCATCAGCCAAGCTTGTTAAATTAACGTTAAATTCTCGGCTTATGGATAAATTTAAAGGGGTTGGCATAAGTTTTGATTTAATAGTTTCTGATTAATGTATTAGCTATTGAACTACCAATCCTCACCCTCCCTCCCTCTAGTTACACATCTAACTTATCTATAATCAATATAAACGACACAATTAATCAAGGTTTCTCTTAAACCACAATGGTTAGGAATTTGAAACCTGGTATGGAGGTTCCATTAAAAGTTTGTAGTGCCACTAAGGAACCATCTATTTTTAGGATTCTTTAAGTATTTTTAATATGTGAAACCCCAGTTCAAACTCACCCTAATAAATCAATTTTTATAGGGTGATTCAAAATTTGATACCATTTTCAAAAAAGTATTCTATAAACCGACCAACCTATGTTTATAAATTTGCTATGTATGTGCAGCTTGAGTTTGGGAATATCAAGTACGTAAGGGATTTTTTAAAATTCAATAACAACAAATTTTTTGGGGAAGGTTCATTTTTTCCTAAAAAACTTTACCCCCAGGTCTTTTCCCCTCAAAAAATTAGTGCATTTTTAAAAGTTGCTCTTTTTCCTACTTTTGTTAAATATTACTATCTCTATATATTATTTTTGACCTCTTGCTATTTCTCTATAAAATTAAAACTTATTGTATATCTATTATATATATTATCTTATAAACAAATATACTTATAATTCATTTTATTAAATTTAGTTGATTTTATTGGTCAAATTATACTAAATTTACTGATACTATCCACAATACTTCATTTTATTAAATTTAGATGATTTTATTGGTCAACGCATGTCAAATTTACTGATCGCCATCTACAGTAATTCATTTTATTAGATTTGGTTGCTTTTATTAGTCAATCTATGTAAATTTATTGATCGCTATCTAAAATAATTCATTTTATCAAATTTAGATGAGTTTATTGGTCAAATTATGCAAAAATGATAGCCATCTATAATGATTTAAGCTCGTCCCGCTATGAGCTCATACTGACTGAATTTTGACCATACCCCCCAGCCATATGACATCTCAAAAGTGCTTCGAAGTTATCGCTTCTCCGAAGCCGGAATTAAGTTTATCCGGAGCTGTATTAGTCCCCAAGTATCCATCGCTTCCGAGCCCATTTTGATATATTTACTAAATTAATGGGCAGATACTTGACCAATACTTACAAAAGTAAAATAGGACGTAAGTTGGAGCATCCTCAATTTTTGAAGGAGATGATCATCCAAATTGGTCCAGTATTTTCAGAGTTATGCGCGAACAAACATAGAAAAAAACATACAGGTCGAATTGAGAACCTTCTCCTTTTTCAAATTCGGTTAAAAAACGTTAGAACCTAATCTTTAAAAGGGGGTTATCTATCTGTTATATTTAACCTATCATCAGCCAAGCTTTGTTAAATTAACGTTAAATTCTCGGCTTATGGATAAATTTAAGGGGGTTAACATACGTTTTGATTTAATGGTTTCTGGTTAATGTATTAGCTATTGAACTACCAATCCTCACCCTCCCTCCCTCTAGTTACACATCTAACTTATCTATAATCAATATAAACGACACAATTAATCAAGGTTTCTCTTGAACCACAATGGTTAGGAACTTGAAATCCGGTATGGAGGTTCCATTCAAAATATGTAGTGCCACTAAGGAACCATCTATTTTTAGTATTTTTAAGTATTTTTAATGTGAAAAAGCAGCTCAAACTTACCCTAGTAAATCAATTATTATAAGATGATTCAAATTTGAGACCATTTTCAAAAAAGCATTCTATAAAGCAACAAACCTATGTTTATGAAATTTGGTATGTATGTGCAGCTTGAGTTTGGGAATATCAAGTACGTAAGGGATATTTTAAAAACGAATAACAAAATTGCAAAGATGTACCTATAGTATATACAAAAGATGCTATTGACCAAGGTTTCTCTTGCCCACAAAAGCTTTTGATAACAATTTGCCATGGATCTTCTCTAAATTTGTAGTTTATCCAAGAAACCGTTCATTTCTAGGATTATTTGTTATGTGAAAAAGCGGTTTAGATTTTTACTTCAGAAAATTTATATCATAAAACAATTCAAGGTTATAAATGTATACATAAAATTATTTTACAAACCATCAAACCTAAGTTTATGACTTTGCCTTTTATATGCAGCTTGAGGTTAGGCTTATGGGTTAGGTAAGGAGTTTTATACCCAATTTTAACTATAGAAATATAAAAACTATAAAATTCTAGTTATATAAAACTAATTTTCATCGCATATCCTAACCCACTAAGCTCGGATTTAAACATTTAAATTTTAATACTTTTTGATTCATTATTACCTGCTAAGAAACTATCTAAAGAATTATCTACTTTTTATCAAACCTCTGCTTTTTAAATAATAAATATTATTATATGCTATCTAAATCTGTAAATCATATTAAAGATATTATTTCTCCCAGACTAAAACCTATTACACATAATTTGGTATGTATATGCCTATTGAGGGTTAAGTCCTCAAGTGGGTGGGGGTTTTGTTTTAAATCCTTAATCAAAAATTTAAAAAGCGTAAAATTGTTATCAAAGCCAATTTTAATATCACCTAGAGTATATGAGCTAGGACTTTAAGATCTGATATGAGCTATTAGTCTATAGGTACCTACTAAAAATATACTATGCTAGATGAAGTATCTATACTATAGCCAGGTGGTGAGCACTTCTATTGATGAAGTTTCAGCTAGCAGTTGTGTGCTATTTAATTGATTCAATAGGTTCAGTGAGTTTGCTATGCAAGGGTAGTTAGCTAAACAGGGTACATCCTGCTACCACTTTGCTGCAGGTTTGGTTCAGATCAGGTTTAAAACCTATACTGGCTAGGACAGTTTATCATTTTCTTCCCTCCTATCTTATTACTACTTATTTTAGAATGATTGAATATAGATATAATGATAGAACTAAAAAGATAGGGTGATTGGTTAGAAGGGTGAGGCATTTTACCACTCTGATGCAGGTTTTTTTGTAACTGGTTTGAAACCTATACTATCTAGGATGAAATAAGTTTCCTCCTATCCCCTTCTAATATCATCTTATCTTATAAAGATTAACTAAAGATATGGATAATAAAATAAAGTAAGATAAGGTGGTTGCCTATCAGGGTAGTTCCTGCCACCACCAAATATCTTTTTTAAAAATGGGTTTTCTAAGTGATTATATTTTTTATTTATTTGAGGATGGCAACCAGGGGACTGACACATCTGATATGTAGGGAAAAGGAAAGTAAGAGAGGGGAGAGAACACTAAACAATAGAGCCTGAAAGATAAGATATGGTACACTTGGATGTGGCTAGGAGCCATGGGTGGTGGATGACTATGACCTTAAGTGACATGACAGCTCAAGGGCTAGTAGGGTGTACCACCTATAGAGATTGTGAGGTTTTCAGTGTCACAACAAAGAAACCAGATTGGTAGTCAGTTACCTATCTGTTTCTTTCATTTGTGCTTTAGTGATTCAAATAGCCAGGCTTGGAAGTGGTCATTCAAATGGCTGTGGAATCTGACGATAGATTGGTTGATGTTGGGGAGGATCCCATTGAAAGCATCAAGGGTAATTGTGTGAATGGACCATATTGCAATACTCACAATTAAAGCCCTTAGCATCTGGAAGGTAGGTGAGATTATGTTGAGTGCCAAGATATCACAGGATAGTCAGAATTGAGCTGATGGTGATTGCTAAAATAAGTACATCACATTGGCCCAGATATGCTTGGACGGCGGGCACTCTTCCAGGAGGTGGGCTAGCATGTTGGGTCTGCCGCAGATGGCGCATGATTGGAACATTGAGAAGGTGCAGTCAGCTGTCCTAAACATATGGCGCATATAGCACCACACTGTGGAGCTCACTTGTGGGGATAAGAGGGGACAAGTGATGAGGTCCCACACCTTTCTTTGGGTGCGCAAGTCATATGGGACATCTTGGTAATCTAGATAGTCAATCCGGGATAAAGGAAAGGGTGGTAGTGGGGCAGGTGCGTTGGTCACAGTTTGTCCTCTGTGGAGTCACATATAACCTATTGAAGGGTTAGTATCTTTGGTTTGCTGTGCATAGGAGAAACTCCAATCCCTTTTTCTTAGGGTGTACAGGACGCGTTTGAAGTAGCAGTTGGTGTTGTGTGGTCCTGTGGCTGTTGGATGTGTTGTTAGGTACTTCATCAGTGTTGCAGGGTTGGAGGGGCACCTCAGATGTAGTGCCCTTGTGAAGTTAGTTTGGGCTGCCTTAGCCCAGTGGGGAGATGGTGGGTTGGGTGACGTTGTCAGAGCTATCCATGAGCCAGGAATTTGCATTGCTCATTCTGTGAAGTTGAGCAGCCCCATCCTGCCTTCCTTCTATGGGCTATACATGGTCTCCAGCCTGACTGGTGCGCGGTATCCAGACCACAGCCAGTTTTGCAGGAGCTTGTAGACTGCGTTGGTAAAGTTGGCGGAGAAGGGAACTGCGTGAGCAGCAAACCATAACTTTGACAAGATCAGGGAGTTGGCTAACACAACCCTTCCAGCTAAACTAGATTTACTCCTCCGCATACTTGTCATTCTTTTTGTGATGTTGCCCAATATTTTGGTTTCATTGGTGTCAAGTGCATATCCACCAGTATCAATCCATATTCCCAGATGATGGACTGGGTTGGTGGCAGGGTGGTGTGTGAAGGGTAAACACAATGGTTTTATTGGCTTAGATCTTTGTCTTGTGGTAGGATGTGCAGTTGGTTGGTTTGGTTGGTGGTGGGAGGGTGAGGTCCAATTTGAACTGAATTTGCCCATTACAATTACATCTGTTTTCTGTTTGTTCAGCGTGGCGTTACTCACTACTCATACTGGTAAATAATGCGCTCAATTGCTCTGGCATCCCTATTGCTTGAGACTCTGACTACACAGTCATCAGCAAAGGCGAGCATTTTGGTTGGTAATTGTCCCTCCAACCTGATTCCAGAGAGCTTTGAGTTTACTATGCGGAGGAGAGGGTCAAGGCTGAAATTGTATAGTAGGGGGCTAAGCGGGTCACCTTGTTTGAGACCCCTTTGTGGGGTGATGGTGTCAGTTAGGAAATCTGGGCATCTGATTGCAAACCTGGCTGAGTGCGTTAGTAGAAGCGCCCAGTTTATAAAATGGGGTGGTAGGTTGAAGGCCTTTAGACATTGTTCCAAGTAGTCCCAGTGCACTCAGTCATATGCTTTCTTTTAGTCCAGGAAAGCAAGGGCGCCTGTAGGGTTAGCTTGGCAGATGTTGGCTATGGTGTGAATGTTATCCCAAATTGAGCGATTGGGGATAAAGCCAAACTGTGGGGGGAGACGGCTGTCTGTGCAATGCAACCCAGATGCTTAGCTAAAATTTTTGTTAGTATTTTAGTATTAGTATTGGTGAGAGCAATTGAACGCCAGTTGTTTAGGTCTGCCTGGTCTCCTTTTTTGAAGAGTGTGAGCACATATGCATCTTGGCCGCCAGGTAGAAGGGCTGTGTCCTCCAGGCACTTGTTCATAGTTGCCAGTAGTACTGGTGCAATGTAATCAAAGTACTTTTTGTAAAATTCATATGGAAGGCCATCATGCCCAGGGCACTTATGGCGCGGAGTTGATTTTATTACCTCCCATAGTTCATCTCTAGTGATAGGTTTGACAAGGTCTGGTTGATAAGATATATTGTCAATATTAGCAGATGATTAGCAGATGATAAAAATTTTCCAATTTTGCTAGGTGCCACAAAATCCGCCATGTACAGGTTGGTGTAAAATCGGTGTAATCTGGCCAATATTTTGGATGGTGTGGATGCCAGTGTGTCATCTGCTTGACAGACCTGTGTTCAAGTTGCTGAAATCAAAATTGGTTTAAAACAGCGGAAGAATTGGACTGCGTGAGTTTTGCCATATAGAATGTATTTTGACTTGTAACATACTTCAATGTAGTGCTGGTGTTTTCTAAAGAGGGAGTTGACCTGTGCAGACAGTTGGAACCACAGGCGGCCCCATTGGGGGCTGTATCCCTTGCGAAGAGTGTTGTTTTCTAAGTGTTGGAGCTGTCTGATAGCCTTGTTGATTGTTGCAGACATCGTGGCCAGTTTTCTGGAGTTCAAGTGACAGGCTTTCTTGGTTAATATAGCCATGAGAATTTCCCACTTGGCGATAGGGTTCCCATTAGGTGGCTATTTCTTGTCTGTTTTGTTAGCACCATCTCAATCCAAAGTTTAAGCTCCAGAAGGTGGATGGTGCTCGGGTGAACTCTGTGCCAGGTTGGTGGTTTTTCATATTTTTCTGAGGATGATAGCATTATTGAGATCATCCGATGGTCAGAGAAAGGGATAATTATTGTTGTAAAGTTTGATACTCGGTGCCAGAAGTCTATAGGGGCGAGCATCAGGTCAATCCAGATCATTGAGACCAGCTGGTTATTGTTGTAGTGGGGCCTCATCATGTTGGCCAATGTGGTGGCCTGTTTGGGGATAGTGTCATACAGGCCCAGCATTGCCTTTAGTATGTGTAGTTCCGTGTGGCCGCGGGGTATAGCCTTTGATTTAGGCCAGCTGTCAGTTATGGCGTTAAGCCAGCAATTGAAACCTCCTACGAAAAATGTTGCCTCAGTGAAAGGGATCAAGAGGATATTGGAGAAAAAATTTTGGCGGTCATTTGGATCATTTGGGGCATACACACATGCCACGGCAAAAGTTTCTACATTCCACTCAAAATCTGTTAGAAGCAGCCATCCCTCCAGGTGGGAGGATGTGCTTCAGATATTTACTGGAGGATTACAGTTAGATCAAATTACCACCCCACAGTGGTACATCCAAAAGGATTTAGCCCTGAAGGAGCATGGTTGACCTTGACTCCTCCTCCCCCAGTGGACAGTGGGGTTCTTGGATGTCCAAGATGTCCACAGGGATATTGCACAGGAAAGCCATTTTTTTGGCCTGGGACATGGGGGCCTTGGCTCCCACAATGTTGAGCGTCCCTATGGTGATTGCAGTAATCCGCACATCAGGAACGTTGGGGCAACCCACTGGGGTCACCCCATTCCCTAGCAGCGTGGGTCATACTACAAGTTTGGGGCCAATCAGCCAGATTGGTTCCAGCATGTTGATCAGTGGTCATAGTATTGGTTTTGTTTGGTTTCTTTGGGCTTGGATTACTCCGTGGAGTTTGGCTCTGGCATGGGTTGTATTGTGCCCCATCAGCGTAAAATTTTATGCTCCTTACCTGTAGGCTAGATGTGCAGAAACTAGGTGTCAGGGTAATTGGATTTTGTGCAGGAGCGTTGTCACATTGTGACTGGCTGGGATGATCTTCCATATTGTACTCATGAACCACATTGTTGCTGATCACATGTGATTGGCTAGGAGGATCCACAGTGGTGCATGGTGGTTCTGCTTCAGTGTAGTTGGAGGCGTTTGATTGGTTGTGTTTAAAAATTCATCACTTTAATTTTGTTGGGTTTTATGTAAGGGATCTGATTGGTTATTTCACTGTGCTGCTATGGCATCCAACTGAATCTGGTCTGAGGAAATCGTGGTGCAAGCTTGGGTCTCAGCAGAACTCATGGCCTGCTTGTGGGCATCCTGTGCATGGCAATGATCCTTGCACAAAACGGGTTCAACTAAAGTGATTTTGGCTCTTTCACCCCAAAGGAAGGCGTAAGTGGCGTCCTTCCTTTTGCTGAAGGTTGGGCTCATTTTGTCTATATCGTCCTCATAAAAAGCTGGCACTTCAATCTTGCACTTGATGGGGAATGCATGGTCTTTGTGTCCTAGAGCTGAGCAGAAGCTGCAGATAGGCGGGGTGTGTTCCAGTGTGATGCGGAAGGGGTGAGATATGCTGCCATTGGGGAGGTTGATGGTCACTGTGCATGGAATGAGGGTGATATTCTCTACCACATCCTGGTCAGGTTCAATAATGGCTATTGCCTTCCCTGTACACAGGTGAGGCAGGAGGGGGAATTTTTCAACTTCAAATTGTTTGGTTTTGCCATAACTTTTGAGGCCTGTGCAGAGCTTGTCCTCAAGGATTTTACAGTGCACGGTGCTTGGGAGTTGGTCAAATATGATGAATAGGTCATTTGCCTCATTCCATCATGTGTGCACCATGCATATAATGTGATCTTCATTATTAATTTTAACAGAAAATTTGGTTTTTGCTGCATCCACCGCTTCATCCACAGTCATGAACCTGACATCCACCCATCCTCTATGTAAATTTTTAAAATTTACCAAAACAGTGTTTGGGAAAGTCATGGAGAAGGCCTCCCCCATTTTTCCCCATGACTCAAGGGAAGTATCACTGACCATAATTTTAAGGCCATGCTTGAGGGAGGACAAGGGTTAAGAGTGTTTGATCTTTGTGAAAGCGCCCATTTTTTGCAGAAATTGCAAAACTCTGGGTGTGGCGCTATGCTCACCCTTTTTTGGAGGAGGTTGTCCTAATGTACTGCTGGAGAATTTTTCCTTGATGGGTTAGGTGGGCTTAGGGCCTTTTGCGCTGTCCACTTTTGCCCAAATGGTTTTGGTGTGGAAAAATCTGCTCATTTTTCTAGTTGATTGTCAATTCAGATTATTTGCATAGAATCATGTTACTAATAGTGATAGTAACGGGAAAGAAAAGCTTTCTAAGTGATTATAGTTTTGGTTGAATTTATAGGTTCAATGGGTTTGGTTGAGTAGTTGATGGTCTCTGTTGGACATTTGCCTCTTAGGCCTCAGAATAAGAATGATGTGGGTAGAACTCAGCCAAATAGAGAAAATGTCAGACATTTACAAGTCCACAATAAGGAGGAAATTAATTATAATTATAATAAAGAATTAGTTGGCCAAAAGACCCTGGCTGATTATTGATATAGCTCCAATAATTGGGGTAACATGTTTTTGACTCCTCTATGGGAAAATAAATTAATCACCAATAGTCAGATTACTCCAACCACAAAGCAGACTATGGGGCATCCATTGGACAGTGCTTCCCCAAACATGCTCAGGTCCATTCCAGCACCTATGCGGGGACTGCCTCTTTTATAGGTGTGTCAGAGGTCTCCCAAGTTGAAAATATTTTCTTAGATGGGGATTAGCTGAAATACATCAAGTCATTACCTCATGAGTACATTTTGGCCAATAGTGATTCCCCATCCATCATTTCATTAAAGAGATGCAAGTTTGTCAATCCTTGTAGACTAAAATCGCATATTACCAAATTTGGAAATTTCCCATGCCATACAAATTTTGAGCCTTGCCATTTTAGATACCTTTATCAAATTATCAGAGATATAATCTCTTTTACCCTCACGCGGTGCCCATTAAACCAACTATAAAGTTAAACTTTTTATCATTTTTTTATTTTTATTATTTTCATATCAGCGGTAATAAAAGCCCCTGATTTACATTGTTGGATTTCAAGGCAGCAAGCACCAGTGAGCCAATTTAAAAGTCAAAATCTAACAGTATCTATAATATAAAAATCTAAAAACAATTCAAATTATCTGATATATACTAACCTGAAGCAAAGCACAGGAATCTGGCATAATATACCTTTTATGAGTGTGATTATCCTATCATAGGTGAAAGTTGTTGGGTATCCTATTTAAGGGTTAAAATTAATCATAATATAGATTGATGAGCTTATATCCCGCTGTGTAAAGTTTAAGTTGATGTGAGATGATATCTATGTCAGACAATTACAAGTACAATACTGCAATAAGAGTGTTGTGGGTTTTGATATAGTAACATAAGCTAAAAAACTTGGTTGATTCTTTGTTGGAACCCCAAAAATCAGGGTATTACTATTGCCCCCACTCCTCAGCCAATTCACCCTATGGCTAGTAGTAGGGTTATGCCAAACCTGCGGCAAAATTGGGGGAGTTGTTACAAGGTTCTCTCCGCCCCTTTCTAACTTAGTTCAACCACCTACGCCACAATCACCCCCTTTATAGCCTTGGGGGGGGTCTCACCAGGTGCAAATATTTTCCCACCCAATGATTGGGCCAAATATATTAAATCATTGCCTCACGGGTTTATCCTACCTGCTACTGATGCTCCATCAGCTGTTCCATCAAAGCAAAGCAAGTTTCAAGAGCTCCAATTGGCCAAAACTTAATATTCCCTAAACTTGGATATTCCTAGCCTAATCCATATTTTGCACCTCACCCACTTTAAGCCTTAATATGTTCAGTATTAAGCATCTAGATATTAAGAGGGTTAGCTTCTTAATCCCCTAATTACTAATAAAAACTTATAAACTCAACCCTTTAGTTAAATTAATGTGCTATTATCTTAAATATAAATGGTCTATAAATCCCCTAAAAATAAGCATTTCAGGTGTGGAGAGTGAATCTTCTTCTGAAATTAGAGTTGAAATCCAGGGTGAAAAGTACCAGCGAGCATCCAATTCTCTGGATTCCAACAATTGGTGCTCAATATGGGGGGTCCTTACACCACCAAAAAAACCTTTTTTTAAAAAATGGAGGGTGTTGGGGTAATTAACTCTCACAACCTCCCCACATCATCTGAGCCCTAGGCTAGATGCTATATAACAACAGCTAGCCAGCGCACTGTCTCATCTTAAAGCACTTGAACAGCGCTTATGCCAAGCTTCTAATGAGGCTGCTCTGATTGTCTCAAAAACCCTTTCGGAGTCAAGTTTACCCCAGGTGAGGGTAGCATTGCCTCGTTTCTCTTCATTTATAAGGCTGTTATGGAAGGGATAACCCTTCCCAAAAAGTAAGCACCTCCTTTCCTGCCTCAGACGCTCTGCCCAAGAGGTGATAATCCCTTATATGAACACCCTTAATACTTGAGCAGAGGTGAAGAAACCGCTCACTGAAGGGTTTGCTTCCATGAAGAGCTTTCACAGGAAAAAAACAGGCGTTTATATGCCTAAATCTGATAGAGGGAGAATCAGTTGCTACCTTTGTTGATTGGTTTTACAGTGCAGCTCAGCCTCTCCTGCTCGCTAAGATGCCATATTTGGATGACAATGTTGCCATTATTCTGGCTGGACTAGCCTCTTACCCTTCCTTAGCCCAATATATTGTTTCAGTAAAGCGGTCCCTGTGGAATGTTCATGATATAAAAGAGGCGTTATTAGAAAGTTGCTGAATTTTATGAAGCTACGCCTCAACAGGGAGTTATGCTGACCCATAAATGAACACATGTCATTAAATGTTACCCTGTCATTTGGCAGAAGGAGTCAATGCTGACCTGTCATAGCTAGTGGCATATTTCCTGAAATTAGTCGCCCTTCTAAAGCCAAATCCAACAAGCCCTTGGAGCAGAGACCAGAACCCTTAAGGGTCACCAATGACCTATCTAAGGTCATTGACAAAAAATGGGTTTTGGCTTTGCCAGCCAGGGCTGAGGAAAATGGCTTAATTGAGGCAAAAGCCAAGGCGGAAATCGAACGCAAGACCCAAAAAATCACAAGATATGAGGTTTTGAAATCTGGCCAAATTTAAAAATGTTGATTTTGTTGATAAACGATGAATTTGTAGCTCATATCAGATTCCAATAACCACTGGAATCTTCATGAAGCATTTCCCTATGAATTTAGTCCCAAGATGAGAAAAGCAAAGCCTTTCTCAGATACACAGATTATTCCAATAAAGTTTATGACTTTGGGCACATTTCCTGTATTTTAGTTCTTTCCAAAAAGTACAACTCTGCAAAGTTCTACAATAGCTGGAGTCCGTTTTCAGCTCTGGTTTAGCCCTTTCTGTTGTACCTGAGTAAACCACCTATTTCACCGACTCTGCCTCATCCTATTTT